>BPUM01000391.1:0-75451 GCA_020521455.1 Prunus kanzakura
TCTGCTGTAATTGTATTGCCAGAAATGTTGTAATCACCGCCACGTTCAGGGAAGCCCTTCATTTCTTTGCCGCCCCCTTGACCTTGGACGACGACGTTGCCAAAGTTGAGGACCCCAACGCCTTTGGCTCCATTGGTTCCGGAAATTGGATTATCACAAATATTGTTCCTACTGTTGCTGCTGCTGCCGTACCTAACTCTTTGTTTATTCTTTTTCATCTCTTCTTCCTCAGTTATCTTTCGCTAGAGCTTTGGAATATCAGTTTTACTGTTTCAGCTGGAGGCTGAGCATGACTATTGGGTTCTCCGTTGTCATCTTTGTTCTCTGAATGCCGACCTATGTCCCACGCGTTTTGTGGTCCCTCCCGTTTTAGGCTAGTCTTCCTCTACTTTTTGAATGAGATCCAAGGGTGTCCACCGCCGACAGTAGTAACTAATCCCTTTCGCCGCGGAAGCTCCAAAGGAGGTAAACAGCTGGCCATGAAATCCGCTCCATTCCCATAGGCGGGGATCGAACCCCCTAGTCTTCCTTTACTTTTGATTTGGGCTTTTCTTGCCCCCTTTCAATGAACCTCTTTTCACGATTAAAACAAATACAAATATAAAATAAATAATAATAATAATAATTTGGGTTTCCCAACCTATTTTCGTGAATCTCATTTCACAATTTCAAAAGCTAAAAAAAACAAAATATCAATTGTGTTATCGCGTAGAGAGGGATAAAACAACGCAATTGTTACAAAAAAGAAATAGCAATCAATAAACAATGGCTGCTCAATCGATCATGAGTTGCTGATCAAAATGGCACATATATATACAACAGCCAATCAAATCAGTCATTTCTTTCCCCATTTTGGAGTGCTAAAATCATCCTTTGTTTTCTATTATTAAGAAATACACTCTTACAACTATGATAGTCTACACCAAACTTTTCCACTTCTAACTAAAATTCAATTTTGGTATTTGTCTTTATTTAGTTGGAATAGGTTTCAGGTGATTACACAATACATCTCATATTCTAGGTAAGGAATAATGGTTTGATTACAAGGAGGATATACATGAATAAATACAAATAATTGGCAAGTAAATCAAATAGTTTGTGAGCAATTTGCAGGAGTCAACATCTTCGCCTCCAATGGTGGATTCCAGACTTGCTGGGGTCAATTGACCTCTTTTGTCCTTATGTGAATCCATCCCTAATAGTAGTACTGTCGTCTTTTCCCTAAGCAGTGATGATTCAGTGCTCTTATGCGGAGGCTGACGGTCATCAACAGTCGGAAAATTCGTGGCCATCGGCCCTTGACTCTTGACTTTGTGCTGGCATGCCTGTCCATTATATAGTAGGGGCAAAGTTATTTTGAATTGCATGGTAATTTAAAGGCCACGTGAGGTTGGTAATTCTTTAGCGTGTGTGACACACTAGAGAAATGAATAAAGTTAAGTGGAGTTTAAGAGTCCAAGTGTGAAAGTAGCTCCTCCGTCTATCTTTTGTTCAGCTTTCTTTCTCTTCAATTATTGCTCAGTGCTATATAGCTTGTTCATGCGAGTGATAATCAATAGGGCAAATGACAAAAGACACCCTGCTGGTTTGGGGTGGTTCTCAATAAGGGCGGACCTAAGCTTAGGCTGGAGTGGGCTCCAGCCTAGGGGAAGATTTATAAAGTATTGAACATGGTTTAAATGTTATAAGCTTTATTTCTACTCTAATAAATATTAGCTCACTCCCAAAGCATATAGGAAATAATAACATCAATCCAAACCTATATAAATTCACCGGAAAAATCATTGTAAGTGCTTCAAATTACCCATTTGCTCAACTGGTGTGTAGATTACCTTATTTCCATTTTCAACATTTAAGTAAATGTCTTTGTCCTTTTACTTTCATTTATTTTTATATTACTCCATTTACTTAAGTTTACAATGTAAATAAGGAAGTACCCCCCATTTGAATTCAAATAAAAATACTAGAAAATCAAATTCTCACCAAATCAAAATATGAAAAATCGGTTTTAGTGCAAAATACAATTTAGGTTAAAAATGATGGCTCATTAAGTTAATATATACTTCTTATTAAAATCCCATAAAATCAAGTTTTCTTATTTGATGTGCAAGGAATAAAAGCCGCCAAAAATTATCTTGAGAAAATGAGTATTTCGAAAAACCATTTTTCATACTTAGTCAATATTGCACCTCCGCTAAAAAAATTTTGGGTCCGCCAGTGACTACACCCACAGAGAGCAAACATAAAAAAATTTCTTCTAGCCATGCAAAACGCCATATTTGAATCTTGAGAGCCAAGAGGAAATAGCTCTCCTCCTCTAAAAAATTTACCAACCTATATTCAGTAGGTTCTTCAATCTTGGTAAGTTTTTTTATTTTATATATATTCAATTTCCAATTTTAATTGTTGTTGTTAAGTTTTTATGATTTAGGGTTAGGGTGAAAACTTTTGGAGACTGTTGATATATATTTTATTTTTGCAACTTGAATTATTAATTAGCATATATGATTTTTTTAAGTTGGACAATGTATTTGATTTGGTATTTATTTATATTTTGTACTTCTTTATGTTATATTTGCTTGTAATGTGGCCATGTTTGATTTATAAAATTTTATTTACATTTTTGTTTCAAGAGAAAAAAAAAGGCTTATAATATATCTCCTCTATAAAATATATATATATATATATATATATATTTAGCCTACCCCTATAAAAATTCCTGGGTCCGCCATTGGTTCTTAATATGGACCCCAAGGTATCAATTTTATCAATTTACACCCTTACATTTGCAATATCGTCCAATTTCATCCTTCCGTTAAGTTGACCGTGTGGTCAATCGTTAAATGCTGACGTGTCTACTGTGGGGCCCACCCACTAATTAATTCTCAAATTTTTATTAAATAAAATGATAAAATAACATATAATTAAACAAAAACTAAATACAAAAAAAAAAAAAAAAAAAAAAAAAACCCAGATGAACAGCTGCACTCCGTCCCTTTCTTCCCCGTCCCATCTTCTCGAGTTCTCCGATTCCCCCCCTCCCCCTTCGCCATCGACCTCTCCTTCGAGAGGCTTCTCGGGTCTAGGTCCTGTGATGTCGATCAGACTAGAGGCCCTATACTCCCAGTTACCCTCCCCAACAGGTTCTTAATTATATTGTTTTCTTGAATTTCAACATAATCAAATTCATCTTCCGTAATCACTCAATTAATCACTTTCCTGATTGTTTTTCTTAAACCAAATCCAACTCCGCCATCGTAACCTCCAATCTCCCCCACCTTAGCCGCCTCCAAGCCTTCAGACCCCGCTCAGTCGTTCAAGGGCTAGTCTGCAGTTTTCGTGTTGTTCTCAATCTGCAGTTCTCAATTTGGGGGGTTTGAGTTTGAGTTTCTAGGTTGTGCTCAATTTGAGTTTTTGAGTTGTTCTGCAATTTATGTTAGGGAGATTTTTACATTTTTGTTGAAATTTTGACCTGAATGTGATTGGCTGTTGAGAATATTTCTAATGTGGATTTTGGAAAATTGCCGCTGTGGAAGAGAAAGAATGGTGTGAGGATGGGGAGATGGGATGGTGGGTTGGTTGCTGGGGGTGTTGGATTACTGCTTGTAAGTTACAAGAACTTCTAGCTTGGTGACCTTACTATCGACGACCCCCAAGAGGTGAGCGTGTGGCTGTGGCTTCTGGAAATCAGATAACAATTTTGCAGAAGGAGGATGACTACTCAAAGCCATGCGGCACTTTTACAAGTAAGATGTACTTGCTGATATCGATCGCGCTCTCCAATTGGGCTCTGTGCTCCTCGTGGCTGCTAATCGTTCTGCGAGAAAACGAGCCTCCAAGCACAACTCTCTCACTTGGGCTCTCCCTCCAGACCTTCCTCTAAGCACAATTTGTATATATTGATAAGGATGGGGAGTTGAGAGGAGAGTGGGACAGAGACGGAGAGCGGGACGAAGAGAGGGAGGCTGCTTTGGTGGGGAAGGGCTGGGAAGATGAAGAATAAATTTGTGTCGGCTCGAAGGAGAGGTCGATGGCGAAGGGGGAGGGGGGGAATCGGAGAACTCGAGAAGATGGGATGGGGGAGAAAGGGACGGAGTGCGGCTGTGCACCTGGGTTTTTTTAATTTTATTTATTTATTTAGTTTTTGTTTAATTATATGCTATTTTATCATTTTATTTAATAAAAATTTGAGAATTAATTAGTGGGTGGGCCCCACAGTAGACACATCAGCATTTAACGATTGACCACATAGTCAACTTAACGGAAGGATGAAATTGGACGATGGTGCAAACGTAAGGGTGTAAATTGATAAAATTGATACCCTGGAGTCCATATTGAGAACCACCCCAAACCAGCAGAGTGTCTTTTGTCATTTGCCCTAATCAATATTCCAATCCAAAGAGCTGTAGGGGTTCTCCATAGTCATCTTTGTTCTCTGAATGCCGACCCATGTGCCCCATGGATATTGACCCACGCGTTTTGTGGTCCCTCCAGTTTTAGGCTAGTCTTCCTCTACTTTTGATTTGGGCTTTTCTTGCCCCCTTTCAATGGACCTCTTTTCACGATTAAAACAAATACAAATATAAAATAAATAAATAAATAATTTGGGTTTCCCAACCTATTTTCGTGAATCTCATTTCACAATTTTAAAAGCTGAAAAAACAGAAAATCAATTGTGTTATCTGGTAGAAAGGGATAAAACAACGCAATTGTTTCCCCATTTTGGAGTTGCTGATCAAAATGGCTGCTCAATCGATCATGAGTTGCTGATCAAAATGGCACATACATATACAACAGCCAAAGGAGTTGAATGATCGATGCTGGTAGCAGTCATTTCCTTTCCCCATTTTGGAGTGCTAAAATCATCCTTTATTTTCAATTATACAAGTACACTCTTACAACTATGATAGTCTACACCAAACTTTTCCACTTCTAACTAAAATTTAATTTTGGTATTTGTCTTTATTTAGTTAGAGAGGTCTCAAGTGATTACACACAATGCATCTCCTATGCTAGGTAAGGAATAATGGCTTGATTACAAGGAGGATATGCATGAATAAATACATATAATTGGCAAGTAAATCATATCGCAATCAGATCAGGATTAACGTCCATTATTAGGTTCGACTCATATGGATGACGAGAATGATATATATTTGTGATGAGTCCAAACGGGTAGAAACTAGCTTTCCGTTGAGTTTGTTTATTTGGTTGCTATTTCGTACATGCGATAATAGGAAAAAGCAATCATGAGCTATTTCATATTTTCGTGGATTTGTCAGGTCGAGAAGCTGACTTTGATATTATAAAAGAAGTTGAAGTTTCAACTTAAAACAAATTGGCAATAGGAGGAGTAGTCCAACTCCTTATAAACTCTGGATGAGTTTATTAACTTTCTAATATCATACATTTTTTTACATTCGCACAGGGATTAATTTATAGGACATGAAGCGCAGATGCATACTATGGTTGGTGGTTCTTCACGGAAATTGTTGAGAAGCATATAATGCAGGGCAGCAAGAATGATAGGGAAAGATGACTTCCAGTCTGGTGGTGCGGCAGTTGGCACGATGTGTCACAAGAATAGTTATGCGGTGGTGTGGTGGTGTTTGGGGGTGGAAAATTCACCCAAGCTGGGCAGCTTCTGAGAATGCAAGCGGCCGGAAAGTTCTAAGGTAGCTGAAGTGTTACGGCCGGATATTTGGGAGGTGGCACGAAGTCACGACCGGGATATGGCTGAGGCAAGAGCGGCCGGGTTCTTGGAGCTTGGATGTGCGGCCGGGTTTAGAGTTGGGGCTTGCGAAAATGCTGGAAGGAAAGTGCGGCCGGACTACGTGGCTAGAGTCTTGCGAGAAGGAGACCGGAAGGTACGGCCGGGCTTTCGTTGGAGACTGCGGCCGAGCGCTGGAGGATGCGCCCGAATTTCTTGTGGCGGATGCCCAGTTTTTTTTTCTTGACCGGATATTCGGAGGGCTGCGTGCCCAAAGCTCTGCGGCCGAGACCTTGGAGCTTGGGGGCTGTAGCAATCCGCACAAGTTCGCGACTGGATCGAGCTAGGAAGGCTGGAAAGCGGCCGGGCTTGTTCTTTTTTATTTTGTTGAAAAGAATGAGTTGCGGCCGAAAGTTTTTGGACTAGAGTGCGAGAATGGCTACGGTTGGAGCATCTAGGTTATTTGCAAAATTGGGCTGAAGGGTTTTGTTGAGTTGGAAGGATTACTTGTATTATTATACATATATATATTATATATTCAAATAAAGGAGGTTGGAATGTCAAGATAAGCGGCCGGGTCCTTTTCGAAAGGTTAAAGTGCGGCCACGTTATTTTGGACTGGAGTGTTATTGTTGTGGCTGGAATGCTTTAGGTTTGGGGAGAGTCTTATATTAGCCCATTTCATATATATATGTAAAACTCATGTTCTGTGCGGCCGATGACTTCAATAATATTTAATACTTGAATATGTATATATATAGATAAGTGAATGTGCGTGGCCCGCCAGGTTGAAAAGTTTAAAACTTTCTCATCCTGTCTTATACTTATATATATATATATATTGAATAAATTTCATACATATTATATGGTGGCAATCGGAGGCCCAAGTTCTAAGCCATCAATTTCAAGCCCAGATTCTCGGAAGATTATATGCACATGATGGAGGCTTCACAAGGAAAGAAATCAAGGAATTTGATAGTAACTCCGAGTATTCCGAAGCAAGAAAGAATCAAGCATATCTCAATCAATGCAATCCCACGGATTTAGGAGGGCTTCGAAGGGAAAGATTTTTAAGAAGAGTTGACATTTGGCTATTCAATGGCCAGCCCATGGGCTGACGAATGCCCTATATAAACCTCACCAAGTGAAGACAGAAACACACAACATCAGACAGACAAACCTATCTTTCGTCTCGCACTTTTCTTTTCCTAGACTTAGGATTTTATTTTCAAGCATCTAGTGTAGCAAGTTCTTCCTTTTCCTAGTGTAAGTTTCAATTCTTGTTCAATTTATATTTTCATGTCATTTAGATTCAAGTTTATTTCCATTGCTTTGTGTTTGGGGGTGGTGGAAATCCACCTAACCCAGGGCACGAAAAGAATAGCAGCCGGGCCTTGTTCAAATGTGGCCAGGTGTTCAGTCGCAACGCTGGGCAGATCTGGAAGGCCTTGAAAGTGGCGGGGCAGGTTTGGAAAAATGCGGCCAGGATAGCTCGAGATGTGGAGAATTGGCGGCCGAGATTATTAGAGATGTGCGCCCAGGTGTTGATTGATTATTGCAACCGGGCAGCTAGAGTATCACGGCCGGGGTGTGTATGGAAGATGTCGGCCGGGTGTTTTGGTTTGAAGCCGGGATGGAGCTCAAAGGCGGCTGGAGCGATCCATGCTGGGCAAGGTTGCAGCCGGGCTAATCTGTTGGAGTTTTGCGGCCGGGCATCGTTCGAGATGAGGCCAGGCGTAGTTCGAAGTGCGGCCGGGTTTGAAAGTGGCTGGGGCTATGACATTTGTTTGGGCACAGCCAAAACTATTGGATAAATATGCGGCCGAGTCTTTGGGTTGAAGTTTTGGAACCTTGGCGGTCGAGAATTTGAAATACGGACTGAAGGAGTGTTGCGGCCGAAAAGTTTGGGTCCTTTACAAACTGGGCTGAAAAGGATTATTGTCTTATTATATACATATATATAATAGATAGAGGAATGCAATATTGCGGCTGGAGGTCTTTGGATTGTTGGAATATACGGCCAAGAGTTAGAGCACGGGCTGAAGGATTTGAATGTCAAAAATCCAATTGTCCTTATATATGTATATCAATATGCGGCTGAAGCCTTGAAACTCATGCAATTGTGCAATATTATATATATATATACATGTATATAATATGAAATTTGATATATGTTATATGGGAGGCAATATAAGAGAAATCGAAGGCCCAAGTTCCAAACCACCAATTCAAGCCCAGAATTTTCAGAGGTTTGTGTGCACACGACGGAGGCTTCACAAGGAAAGAAATCAATGAGTTTGATAATAATTCGAAAGTTCCAAAGCAAGGAGGAATCAAGCATGTTAGAATATCTCAATCAATGCAATCCCACGGATTTAGGAGGGCTTCGAAAGGAAAGATTTTTAAGAAGAGTTGACATTGGCCATTCAATGGCCAGCCCATGGGCTGACGAGTGCCCTATATAAACCTCATCAAACGAAGACATCAAGGACACACAACATCAGACAGACAAACCTATCTTTCGTCTCGCACTTTTCTTTTCCTAGACTTAGGATTTTATTTTCAAGCACCTAGTGTAGCGAGTTCTTCCTTTTCCTAGTGTAAGTTTCAATTCTTGTTCAATTTATATTTTCGTGTCATTTAGATTCAAGTTTATTTCCATTGCTTTGCTTTTCATTGTTATCGCACTTCAATTAAGTTCAATTTCAAGTCTATTTTATTTTATCGTTCTTATTGTTCTTATCGCTTTTATTTTCATTCTCGCTTTATTTATCGCTTTGATTTATTTTATCGCACTTCAATTCTTGTCTTTACGTTTATACGCACATTTAGTTTAATTGCATTATTTTTACTTAAAACCCTAAAAATCATAAAAACATCCGTACGAAACCTAACCATCCTCGAGCCCGAGGAAGTGAAAGAACCTAGGCCAAGAGGAGGTTCCTTGCTTGGCCGATCAATTGTTTGATCAGAAGTTAGAAGCGCAATACATCCATCTACTCACATTCCATTCAAGCCCAAATTCGGGGCTTGGTGGTGGCACGCCCTGCATCCAAAAGAAGAAGGACCAAAAACTCCTTCAATCGGCCTACCCGGCCGAAAAGAGGGAAACAGGTGGATACAGTGATATTGATAAATTTTGGGATTTTGACATAATAAAATCAACATTATTCTTCTAAAAGAAATATCAATCACTATTTAATAAATTAAAAGTGAATGAGAAAATGACTATATGAGATAATGCATAATATGTAAATGTAGAGGCTCAGAATCTTTTATATTGAGACATACTTGAGAAAAACTGTATAAATGATTTTAGATCACAAAAGTGGTTCTTGTAGACGTATTCCCAAACAAAACCGCAATTATGACAGTAGGTAGTAGTACCATCGTTTTTTCTCTAAGCAGTGATGAGTCAGTGCTCTTCTGCGGAGGCTGACGGTCATCACCAGTCGGAAAATTCGTCGCCATCAGCACTTGACTCTTGACTTTGCGCTGGCCTGCCTCTCCATTATATAGTAGGGGCAAAGTTATTTTGAATTGCATGGTAATTAAAAAAGAAATCGCATTGAAAACATGAAGAAAAAATTCGATTAGTAATTGGTCGCTTTTGGTTTTTTATTTACAGAAATCATTCACATGCTAGTTACTGGTGGAGTAATAGAGAAATAATAGAAGTGAGATTAGTGGAAGAAAAACATGGAACGAATTTTTTAATGCCTATTATTATTATTATTTTAATCTAAATATATTTAAAATTTTCTGTTTATTGTAACTTTCTTTTCATTTATATTGGTTTTTTCAGTTAATTACATTCTTACTTTAAGTTTTCATATACATAAACATCAACCCAAAATAGAAATTAATAAATAATAAAAAACTAGCCTACTATTCGTATACATTAAATCAACTTACAAACATTATAATGACAAAAACTCAAACATGTTTGTTGCCTCTTTCAAAGCTCTTGATCGGTAAATGATTCATAATGAAGAAAAATATCAATCTCGCTTGCTCCGTCCTTCAAAGCTCCTCCTCAGATGGTTGCACTATTGATATAAATGGAAACCCAAGTATTCCACAAGCCACACTTGCCATTGTCCATGAAGTACACTTTAAAGTCATCAACCAGAAAGTTCTGCACATTATTCTTATTTCAACGCTGAATATGATTGCATTTTCGGTTGGATGCATATCAACAATAGCATTTTTGTTTTAAATATTCGTGCGGCTGCAATCAATTTTAAAACCCACATTCAAAACCCATATCAGATAACACCACAACAACATCAATAATAAGTAAATCACATGAATTTTTTCAAACCCATATCAAATCTGGAGATGTAATCTCAACTTTTAGCAGAAATCTTCAAATCGATTTTAAAAAAACCCATGTCAGATATCAGAACAACACAACAATAATAATTCACATGAATTTTCCCAAACCCATATTAAATCTGGAGATTAATCCCGACTCATATTTTAAAAAACCCATATCGAAAAACCCTCGTACATCTCCAAATCGACGACCACAACCCAAATTTCGGAAGGGAAAAAAACCACGACAGTGGATACCTTATAGAAATAGAAATCTTGCAAGCTCAGTTGGAAATGGTGGGTCATCTCTTCATCTCGAGAGAGTGGGTCTTCTCTTATGCTTGCAAGGGGCTCTTCCTCTTCCTTCGTTTCCCATCTGAGAGCCTGCGTGCCTTAGGTCTTCTCCAGCATTGGATGTGTCGAGTTATTTGGCAGAAAAACGGGTTAAAAGATGTAAAACAATCTCAGCCACACAAGATCATTAAAACAGATCCAACGGTTGAGCGCCCCATCCCTCAAATAACACTATTTGAGGGATCCCTCAACTGAAGGGGACTCTGTATATATATATATATATATATATATATATATAAACATGCTTTTTGTCCTTTTTATATATAGCCCATGTTGGCTGTCAGCTTTTTTGGTTTGTTTTTTCTCTTTCTTCCTTCACCGGTTGTGCAGGTTAGTGGGATTCAATTTCAGTGTTTATTAAGAGCCATAGATTCAAAGTGATCTAATGGCTGAAATTTGGGCGCATCCATGCACCCGGCGCATTGTAGAATTTTCGCTCTCAAGTTGATATCCGGTGTTTCTCCTCCACACAATTATTCTTCAATAATGCTCAGAGAGAGAAAAAGAGTAGGTGGGTGCAGTCGCCGATTGGGATGGGAGGTTGGGTGGGGTGGTTTTGGTCTTCTTCTTTCTTTATCTTTTTTTGGTATGAGGTTTTAGTCTTATTTTGATAGTCCAAAAAACAATACTCTCGAGCGGAAAACTTATGTGGTTGAGGATATCGTTGGGTTTTGATGTAATTTTGTTCCCTTTTTTAGCCTCGGTCAACATAAATGAAATAGGAGGGATTTATCTCGGCTTAATTACTGTTTTACTCCTTAAAATCAATACTCGATCTCACTTTACCTCATGAAATTGAAATTTTCTCACTTTACCACTTCCGTCTACAAAATCATTAAGTGTGCTGACGTGGCATGACCATTTTAGTAATTTTAACTATTAAAAAAATTTAAAATCTAAATTAAATATAAAAAAATATATTTTAAATTATTAAAATGCTCATACCACATCAGCACACTTAACGGTTTTGTGCACAAAAATTGACGGAAGTGGTAAGAGAGGAGAGGATTGCCTGTAGGCAGTTGTTGTTAGGTTGTTTGGTTTGATAAGAGAGGGTTCGAGGAATAAGTCATTTGTTGGCACTAAAACTTGAACAGATAGAGGATGAGTGCAACTTACAAGAGATGTGGACGATCTAGGAGATCGATTGAGTGATAGATGGAGATTCTTCCTGTCTTCGGATGCTGATCCTGAATAGAAGGAAGCTAAGACTCGTGAGGTCTATGGAACCGGTGTGGAACCAGCCTAAGACCCTCCGATGCCAAAGTAAGATTGTTTTCTAAGAGCTTTTGCTGTTGACAATATAATAGTATAAAAGTCAAGCTGAAAAGTCTTACCCCTGTATTGTAGTGAAGGGGGCTATTTATAAAGGGAGTTTTGGATGCTCTTAGTACTCACTTTCGATGTGGGACTCGTGGGAGGGCCCTATGAGGTTGACACGAGTCCTTAGATATTTCGGGCGGGTGCTTCGAGGTTGATTCTGCAGAATCGGTAGGGGGTACCGATTGTATACTGTGTTGGGCCTGTAGCGGCTGTTTGCTGCTTTGAGACAGTGCCATCGGTAGCAGATGCCGATTGTTCGAGGCCTTGGGTGCTTGGGTGAGTTTCTAAGATCCACGTGTCGTTGAATGAGTGGAGGGTCAGATATGGTACAAACAGTAGTCCCCCAAGTTGCCGATTGAGAAGCTTCTCGGTTGGGGACTTGAATCTGTCCTCGGCATTCTGATCCGAACACGATGGTCTCGGTGTTGCCGATGGTGGTATGTAGTCCCCCAAGTGCTCGAGCGAGTGAGTTTTGAAAAGCGACGGCCTCAGATACCGAATGGTTGGAGAGGCCAGTGGAAAGCCATCGATGTGCGCCTGCTGTTCGGCACGAGAGGTGATTGAGAAATCGGCCAATGTGCGCCTACCGTTCGGCACGAAAGGTGATTGAGAAATCAGCCAATGTGCGCCTACCGTTCGGCACGAGAGGTGATTTGAGAAATCATCCAATGTGCGCCTGCCGTTCGGCATGAGAGGTGATTGAGAAATCATCCAATGTGCGCCTGCCGTTCGGCACGAGTGGTGATTGAGAAATCATCCAATGTGCGCCTACCGTTCGGCACGAAAGGTGATTGAGAAATCAGCCAATGTGCGCCTGCCGTTCGGCACGAGAGGTGATTGAGAAATTATCCAATGTGCGCCTGCCGTTCGGCACGAGAGGTGATTGAGAAATCATCCGATGTGCGCCTGCCGTTCGGCACGAGAGGTGATTGAGAAATCATCCAATGTGTGCCTACCGTTCGGCACGAGAGGTGATTGAGAAATCATCCAATGTGCGCTTGCCGTTCGCTAGTGGAGTTTGTGCTCGAAGGTGGCTAGATGTGCCACGTCCAGGAAGTTGAAGCGTCCCTGAGGAGTTGAAGCGTTTCAACTGACAATGTCTGGGCGTCCCCATGCATGCGTGACACGTGTCGGCATGGCTGTGAAGGGTCGCGTCGTTTCGTATCCCGATGCGTCGCTTCATTTCCCGAAGCTAGATCGGCTTTATAAACATGAGGAGTGGACGAGGGTTTGAATACTTGGGAGTTTTTGAGAGCAAAGAGAGCTTGTGAGAGGCGATTTCCGGCGAGCGTGTGAAGGCTGAGCAGGCGATTTCCGGCGAACTTGAACCACCGTGGAAACAAGGTACGTTGCTATGTTTTTGTATTTTTCGGAATCAAAGTGTTGAATTCGAAAAAATTGGGTTTGAATAAAGTATGAACAAGCATGAGCAAGCATGAACAAGCATGAACATAGGTGGTTGGGTGGTAGAATAGGATTTTGATTCTAGCACAGCACTTAGTGTCCCTTCGTTTGTGTTTGTAGATGTCAGACACCGAATCCGAGGGTAGGCGTAGTCCGAGGGCTTTTGAGGACGAATCGTCGTCGGGGAGTTCGTCCGAGGGGAGTGAGAGTGCCGATTCTGGGAGCTCTTCAAGCTATGAAATAGTGGAGGGGCAAGGAGTGCGCACCGAAGCTGGGGGCACTTCAACGAGAGTGGCTGAAGGTGGTGAGGCTTCGACTTCGGGTCGTGAGGCCGAAGAGGGTGCTGTGTCCGTTGCTGCCCCAGGCCAGGGGGTGTTGAGGGTTGTCAGTGGTAAGCAATGGATACCGGTTGCGAAGCCGACGGAACTGGTTTTCGGGGTAGATAATTTAGAGCCGAACACCCTGACCGAATCTGAATTGGCTAAGATTCGGGCGGAGTATAATATTCCGGAATCGGTAGGGATGCGGATTCCGGAGCCCTTGGAGTCGCTTAGTGACAATGACAAGGGAGTTGTCTTCTTCACCGATGTGTTTAAGCATGGGCTTCGGCTGCCGTTGAGGCATTCGGTGCAGAAGATCTTGGCGGCGATCGGCTATGCGCCAGGGCAGTATAATCCAAACTTTTGGATTACGCTACTGGGGACGCTATGGATTACGATTCTGGGAGCTCTTCAAGCTGTGAAATAGTGGAGGGGCAAGGAGTGCGCACCGAAGCTGGGGGCACTTCAACGAGAGTGGCTGAAGGTGGTGAGGCTTCGACTTCGGGTCGTGAGGCCGAAGAGGGTGCTGTGTCCGTTGCTGCCCCAGGCCAGGGGGTGTTGAGGGTTGTTAGTGGTAAGCAATGGATACCGGTTGCGAAGCCGACGGAACTGGTTTTCGGGGTAGATAATTTAGAGCCGAACACCCTGACCGAATCTGAATTGGCTAAGATTCGGGCGGAGTATAATATTCCGGAATCGGTAGGGATGCGGATTCCGGAGCCCTTGGAGTCGCTTAGTGACAATGACAAGGGAGTTGTCTTCTTCACCGATGTGTTTAAGCATGGGCTTCGGCTGCCGTTGAGGCATTCGGTGCAGAAGATCTTGGCGGCGATCGGCTATGCGCCAGGGCAGTATAATCCAAACTTTTGGATTACGCTACTGGGGACGATCACGGCGTTCAGCCTGGCTGGTGAGGGGGAGCCAAGCTACGAACAGTTCGCCCAGCTGTACAGTGTGACGAGGGCAAAGAGTGCCGATCACGGAGGGTGGGTTCAGTCTAACTGTCTCTCGGCAGGGCAGCGTGGGCACTTTGTTGTTGGGGTGCCGAGCTCCCAAAAGACATGGCGTAAGCGCCGTGTGATTGTCTCCGGCGATTGGGAATCAGCACCAGGAGTAATCGTTGAGAGGCGAATCCCTACGACCTTCCAGACAGTCGGTAGGATAGGACCTGCCGTTCGGCATGGGTGTTTGTGGGTTTTTTTTTTTTTTTTTTTTTTTGACCGTTTGCAATTTGGTTTCGGTGTCCTTGAAACGGCCGGCCGCACCGATCCGAGAGGTAGAAGCGATAGAGCGGGTGCGAGCAAAGATTGCCGAAGAAGATCGCTTTTTTAAGGAGCTGCTCTACTTCCGGAATCTGTTCAAGGCAGGTCTGATCGGAAGGGCCGAACACGATCGGAGGGTGAAGGAGGAAGAGGAAGAAGAAGCAAGACAGAGTAAGAGATGCCGTTCGGCAGGTGTAACTTGTCCTTTTGCTTAACTACCGTTTCCTTACTGACTTTGGTTTATTGCAGTGGCAGGTGGGCGCCCAATGAGTGAGGCGACGAGGAGGCGGCTGGAGGGGCAGGGGGCGCCGAAGCAGAAGAAGGGTCAGTCTCCAAGGCCGAAGAAGAAGACGGCAGCGGCGGCGGATGACCAGACGGTGGCTGATCGCCGCCGGGAGAAGAAGGCGGCCGAAGCCGAAGCCGTTCGGGGGGTCCATCTCCAGGTGACGGGCAAGAGAATGATTGAAGGCGCTCTGGACGTGACGCCGTTGCCGAAGAAGCCGAGGGGGCCGGATGAAGGGACATCGGTGTTGATTCTCGATGATGAGGTGGAGGGGGAGGGACCAGTGAACGTGGCTTGCCCTCGGAAGGCCGTGCCGTTTATCAACAGTATGATTGATGGCGCTCAAATGGAGTTATCAGAGATCGAGCAACTGTCGATGAAGACGTTGCGTGAGCAGACCGGACGTGCCTTCCGGCTTCAGGCTGCAGTAAGTGTGTAGAGTTGTTTTGTTATGAAGTAACTTTTGATTCGGTAGGTACTAATCTGTCCGCCGTTGTGTTGCAGGCTGATATGGAAATGTGGCTTTGCGTCAAGCGGGCTGTGAACGCTGTCGAACGGTACCAAAAGAAGTTTGACGAGGGCCGTTCGAAAATTGCTGAGGCCGGAAAGCTCATCCAAGAGGCCGATCGGCGGGCCGAAGAGAATGCTGCGAAGATTGCAGAGCTGTCTTCGAAAGTGGCGGCGACGGAGTTGGAGCTGGTGGCGGCGCAGGAGGCGAAGGCTGCGGTGGAGGCGGTGTTGGTTGCGGCCGATCGGTCGCATGCCAAGGAGCTGGAAGAGGTGAAGGCGAAAGCCGTCGCCGAATACCGTTCCACGGAGGAGTTCACGCTGATGCTGGACAAAGAGGTCATGGAGCAGTGTGATGACCTGCCGGTTCAAGCGGTACAACGCTGATAAGAAGTTGAACATGAACTTCCTCCGGGACCCGCCGCCGTTGCCGGAAAGGGTGACCGAAGAAATGGTGGAGGCGTACAAGGGCGAGGATGCCGAGTCCGAGGAAGCCGATGAGACTGAATCTAGCAGCGGGGAGGATGAGGGCCATCCTCTACCGAAGGTAACAAGCGCGCCGATCGCCGAGTCTGCTTCTGCCGTTCCTGATGCTGAAGAAACAGCGGCCGATCCGCTAGTAGCTTAGATCTGTTTACTTTTTAGTTGCGTGTTTTGGGAATGTAAAAACAGTATTTTTGAAATATGCCGAACGGCATTTTGTTGATACAGTGTGCCCTTGCGTGGCAAATTTATGCAACGTTTATTTGCGTTTGGTTTAATTATGACTCCTATATTCGTATATGTGTGCATGCCGTTGGTAATATGTTTAGAGTACAATACCGTTTCTTTTTGGCAAAGCAGTATGTATAGAATAGGGATTGTATTGAAATAAACCGATTACAAAAATAACGATCGAAGACGACAACCGACGGCTCGATCACTTGTACAAAGATGATGACCGAAGGTGCGATCATTTGAACAAAGGTGATGACCGACGGTGAAGACCGAAGGTGCGATCACTTGTAGTAGTATTTGAGATGCTCTATGTTCCAAGGGTGGCCGAGGGTTTGACCATCGATACCACGCAATCGGTAAGTTCCGGGGCGGCAGACGGTAACGACCTCGTAAGGGCCTTCCCAAGAAGGGCCAAGGGTGCCTTCGTTGGGGTTCTTGGTAGCGAGAGAGACTTTGCGTAAGACCCAATCCCCCACCTTCAGCGATCGGCGTCTGACGCGCGAGTCGTAGTAGCGAGAGGTCCTCTGTTTGTAAGCAGCGTTCCGAAGCTGAGCCTGGAAACGGTGTTCATCGATGAGGTCTAAGTTGAGCGCGAGCAAGGTTTCGTTTCGCTCTGGCTTGTAAGATGCCGTTCGGCACGAGGGTGCGTTGATCTCGACTGGGACAACAGCTTCGGCACTGAAAGCAAGGGAAAAGGGGGTTTCGCCAGTCGACCGTCGGTAGGAGGTGTTGATGGCCCATAATGCTTCTGGGAGTAAATCGGGCCAGGCTCCCTTTGCTGCCCCGAGTTTCTTCTTCAGTGTCTTCTTGATGATCTTGTTGATGGCTTCAACTTGGCGAAGAACAAGTTGATGCCGAATCGGTGGCAGAGGTGCCGGAACTGAGAGGAGTCGAACTGTTTTCCGTTGTCGGTGATGATTGCGTTCGGAAGACCGAAACGACAAATGATGTTCTTCCAAACGAAATGCTCTACTCTTGCTGCAGTGATAGTTGCCAAGGCTTCGGCTTCGGTCCATTTTGTAAAATAGTCGACAGCGACAATGGCGTACTTGAGCTGTCCCGTTGCTTGGGGCATGGGGCCGATGAGATCTAAACCCCATTGAGCGAAGGGCCATGGGCTAACAATCGGAGTAAGTGGTTCGGCAGGTAGTTTTGGAACAGAGCCGAAACGTTGGCATTGATCACACTTCTGGACGAGTGTGGTGGCATCGGTATGGAGGGTCGGCCAATAGTACCCCTGCCGAATGGTCTTGAAGGCCAGAGATCAAGCGCCAGAATGGTCTCCGCAAGCTCCTTCGTGAATCTCTCGTAAGACGTAGTTTCCCTGCTGCGGGGTCATGCACCGAAGCAATGGCAAGGAATGGCCACGCCGATAGAGGATTTGATTCAAGATTAGGTAGCGTCCCGATCGGCGGCGGAGAGTCTTGGCCTCAGTTTTGTTGGTTGGTAGCGTGCCACTTGTGAGGTAGGCGAGGATTGGATCCATCCAACTTGGATCCTGCCGAACGGTATGTATCTCAGCTTCGGCGGTGCTGCGCCGAGCGAGGATTTCGATTGGTACGTGGCGACCGACGTTGTCGTCAATTGCTGAGGCCAATCGTGATAGGGCATCGGCATGGCTGTTCTCGGATCTGGGGATCTGCTGAACCTGATACGCGTCAAAGTGATGTAGCAATCGGTGGGCATGCGTCAGGTAGGCAGCCATCGAAGTATCCTTGGCTTCGAATTCAGTCAGTATCTGATTAACGACGAGTTGTGAGTCGCTTTATATTTTCAGCTGTTGAGCGCCCATTCCCTTGGCGAGCCGAAGGCCTGCCAGGAGAGCTTCATATTCGGCTTCGTTGTTGGAAGCTCGGAATTGGAATCGGATGGCATACTCGATGGTTGTCTGATCAGGGGCTTTTAGTACTAGTCCGGCTCCGCTGCCCTGTCGGTTAGACGAGCCATCCACGTAGAGAGTCCAGACGGGAATCGACGGACTAAAGGGCCCTTCGGTCGGATGAGCAACTGTGGATGCCGAAGCCGATGTCTGGGCGATGTCGTCCGGACGTTCCTCCTCGGACGTAGTCATTTCAGATATGAAGTCAGCTACGGCTTGGCCCTTCTCGGCAGGCCGAGGGTGATAGCGGATGTCGAATTCGCCGAGTTCAATGGCCCACTTCACCAGCCGACCGGATGTCTCTGGTTTTTGTAGTATTTGGCGTAGAGGTTGGTTAGTGAGAACAACAATACTGTGGGCTTGGAAATACGGCCGAAGCTTGCGAGCTGAGAGGACGAGAGCGTAGGCGAGCTTTTCCAACTCAGGGTACCGAATCTCAGCGTCCTGCAGGGCGTGGCTAGTATAGAAAATTGGAAGCTCGATGCCGTTCGGCTTGCGAATGAGTACAGAACTTAATGCCGTTGCCGATACTGATAAGTAGAGAATTAACTCTTCGCCGGGAAGAGGAGTGGATAATAACGGCGCTCTGCTCATGTAGGCCTTGAGGTCATGAAAGGCTCGATCACATTCGGCAGTCCGGACGATCTGCCGTTTGCTTCCCTTGAGGGCTTTGAAGAAAGGGGCACACCGATCGGTAGCCTTGGATATGAATCGGGCTAGAGCGGCGACACGCCCTGTGAGGCTTTGAATATCCTTCTGCGTCTTCGGTGTCTGCATGTCGAGCAAGGCCTTGATTTTTTCAGGGTTGGCCTCAATTCCCCGTTGGCTGATCATGAAGCCAAGAAATTTACCCGAGGAAACGCCGAAGGCGCACTTTCTTGGGTTCAGACGCATATTGTACTTCTTTAAGACGCCGAACATGAGGGAGAGGTTATGGAGATGAGAATCGGCCGTTTTGCTCTTGACCAGCATGTCGTCCACATAGACCTCCATCGAGGTGCCGATGAGTTCGGAGAAGATTTTATTGACCAAGCGCTGGTAGGTTGCCCCAGCGTTTTTCAGGCCGAACGGCATGACGTTGTAGCAGTAGAGTCCTTTGTCGGTGATGAATGCCGTATGTTCGCGATCGGCAGGGCTCATAAATATCTGGTTGTACCCTGAGTATGCGTCCATGAAGCTGAGAAGTTCATGGCCTGCCGTTGCGTCTACCATCTGATCGATCCTCGGCAGAGGAAAGCTGTCTTTGGGGCAGGCTTTGTTGAGATCGGTATAGTCCTGACACATTCGCCAGGCGCCGCTTGATTTTTTGACCAGGACCGAATTTGCCAACCAGATTGGGTAGGTGACCTCCCGGATGAAGCCGATTGTCCGTAGTTTCTCCACTTCAATTCTCATAGCCTCGTACCGTTCGGCATCATAGGCTCGGCGTTTCTGCCTGATGGGTTTGAAAGTGGGACAGATGCTGAGTTTGTGGCTGATGACGCTTGGGTCGATGCCAGGCATGTCATCGTATGACCAGGCGAAGACTTCTGTGTTGGCGCGCAAGAAAGCTATGAAATCGGTACGCAGGGCCGAAGTCAAGGTGGTGCCGATTCGAACCTGTCGGTCGGGCTGTGCCTCGGAGAGGGCGACCGATTCCAGATCTTCAACAGGTTGTGCTTGTGGGGTGACGGCCTCATCCCTGGGATCATCTGGTTTTTCTGTCCCCCTGCTGTTCGGCACTGTCATCCTGGTAGAAACAGAGTACGCTTCGCGAAGCGTAGCTCTTGCCAATTCCTTGGTTGCCGAAACGTAACAAGTCCGTGCACTCAATTGATCCCCCCGCACTTGGCCGACACCAGCGTGTGTGGGGAACTTGAGGAGGAGCATGTGTGGTGACAGCATGGCCTTCATCCTTGTGAGCGCCGTTCTGCCGATTATGGCGTTATATGCCGTTGGGCAATCGACCACCAGGAAATGGGTGTAGATGATCGTTCATCGGGGGATGGTGCCGATGGCAAACGGAAGCTGGACACTGCCGATTGGCTGAATAACGTCGCCCGAGAAGCTGAGGAGAGGGGTGATCTCTCTGTTCAGATGCCGAGGCTCTATACCGAGGGCATTAAAAGCATCGGCAAAGAGCACATTGACCGAACTGCCAGTGTCGATGAGGATTCGGCCCACGTCAAAGTCTGAAATATCGGCCCGTATGATCATGAGATCGGAGTGAGGGAAGATGATGCCTCGTTCTTCCTCCTCAGAGAAGGTGATAGGTTCCCAGCCGTTTCGCTGAAACTTGTCGTTACGTCCTCCCGCTACACTGAGGATCTTGGGATGCTGAACGGCACGAACGTAATTCTTGACGGATCGTCTGCTGGCTTCGGCAATGGGTGCCCCTCCGCTGATCATATTGATCTACCGATTCGCCAATTTGTCCGATGCCGGTTTGGTGCTTAAATATTGATCCAGCTTGCCCTCGTTGATGAGGCGTTCGACAATTTTTAAAAGGGCGATACAGGATTCGGTGTCGTGGCCGTTGTATTGGTGGTATCGGCAGAAGACGCCTGTGTCCTTCTCTTTCTGTCGAGGAAGCTTCCGGTTGTTCGGCTTCGGTATCATTTCACCTTCGGTTATGAGGACATGTTCGTAAGTAGTGTTGAGCAAAGTGAAAATTTCCTCTGGCCGATTCTTCTTCGGATCCCCGAAGGCGTTTCGCCTGCCGGAGTCCTTCCCCTTTTTGTTGCTGTCCTGCCGATCCCGGAAGTGGTCCTTTCGTTTGTTTCGGGACTCATAAGGAGCAGATTCAGGGAGTGCCGTTCGGTAGGGGGCTGGATCCGTTATCCGATTCGCTAGGAACCGGTCATAGCCTTGTGCTGCTTTGTTTGGTAGGGCTGAAGCCGATCCCTTGGAGTTGAAATGTTCGGCCTTGGCGTGGATGGCTGCCTGCTTCATTAATTCGGAGTAGGTTGTCCAGTTGCTGCTGTGGACCAGATAGCGAAACTGAGACGACCGAAGACCGCTTTTGAAGGCACCGAAGGCCGCCCTATCATCAGTTTCGGGACATCGAGAGTATTCGTGGCTGAACCTAGCCGCATATTCCCGCAATGGCTCATCGTCTTGCTGCCGAACGCTATAGTGATCATCGGCAGAGTACAGGCGATCGGTCTGAATCATAAAATGGTTGAGGAATGTCTGCTTCAGCTGATCGAATGAGTCAACCGTACCTGGCTCCATTCGGTAGAACCAATTCAGAGCTGCGCCGGTCAGGGTGGAGGGGAATAGTAAGCATTGGCCCTCGTCCGTTAGTCCTTTGCAACCTAAGGCCGATTGGAAGGTATGAATGTGAGTAACAGGGTCTTCCACCCCTGAGTAGAACGATATTCGGAGGGCCTGAACCTCCTTTTCGTGTCTGAAAGTTCGGATGCGATTGGTGAACGGTCCTGGCTGTACCGTTCCCCAAGTCGGTGTCCGAGCCTGATTCTGTTCTTCCTCAATGCGGTTCATCTTCTGGAGGAGGAGACGGATGGTAGGATCGGTAGAGGGGAGATCGTTGCCGAAAGGCTCCCTTGTTTCTTTCTCCATACGCCGATCAGTGCGGTGGCCCTGATTCTCCTGACCTGCCGTTCGGCTTGGGCTCCTCCTATAACCTTCGGCATGCTGATCGTTTTCTCTGTTCGATCTACGGCTGTGGTGCTCCTTCGAGGGTCTTGTCGATCGGGAGGAGCTAGTATTTCCTGGTGAAGGTGGGACGTAGTCTGATTCATCCGTTTCCTCCAGGCCGACTGCGCCATACCGTTGGCGTAAGGGGGACTTTGGTCCAAGCGCCTCTAACTGCCGATCGCGGAGTTTTGCTCGGATCTGGATGGGTGAGGGCTGCCGTTCCCTGCGTTGTTCGTTGATCCTATCACGACAATCGGAGTAGACTCGATATTCTGGATGGCGCTCCTTGGGGGAGGGCACGAACAGTCTTCGGGAGGCAGTTGGTTTGTCTGCGGCTTGCTGTTTCCCTTTATCTTGAGCGCTAGGTTTCCGTACGCTCTTAACTGACTTTTCCTGCCGAAGATGCATGGTTCGTTCCATACTGTGCTGCAGTTGGGTTGACTGCGTTTGCTGATCATGCAGTTGCTTCTGGGTGTCATCAAGTTTAGAGGCGAGGATGTTGTTGTGCTCCTGCATCCTTGCCATTTCCTGCTGAAGGGTCGCCATGCGAGCTTCCAGAGTGGTTGGCCGAGCAGGCGCTTCTGGCCGTGGTGTCTGAAGCAAGGGAGCCAGACTTGGCTCACCGCCGAGGCCGATGATGGGGCCATCGGCAGGGAGGGCCGAAGATGGATTCATTTTTTGGTCTCAGAGTTTTTGAGATATGGGTTAATCGATAAGCGATTCCCACAGACGGCGCCAATCTGTTGGCACTAAAACTTGAACAGATAGGGATGAGTGCAACTTACAAGAGATGTGGACGATCTAGGAGATCGATTGAGTGATAGATGGAGATTCTTCCTGTCTTCGGATGCTGATCCTGAATAGAAGGAAGCTAAGACTCGTAAGGTCTATGGAACCGGTGTGGAACCAGCCTAAGACCCTCCGATGCCAAAGTAAGATTGTTTTCTAAGAGCTTTTGCTGTTGACAATATAATAGTATAAAAGTCAAGCTGAAAAGTCTTACCCCTGTATTGTAGTGAAGGGGGCTATTTATAAAGGGAGTTTTGGATGCTCTTAGTACTCACTTTCGATGTGGGACTCGTGGGAGGGCCCTATGAGGTTGACACGAGTCCTTAGATATTTCGGGCGGGTGCTTCGAGGTTGATTCTGCAGAATCGGTAGGGGGTACCGATTGTATACTGTGTTGGGCCTGTAGCGGCTGTTTGCTGCTTTGAGACAGTGCCATCAGTAGCAGATGCCGATTGTTCGAGGCCTTGGGTGCTTGGGTGAGTTTCCAAGATCCACGTGTCGTTGAATGAGTGGAGGGTCAGATATGGTACAAACATCATTCAACTCAACAGCAAAACATTGAAAGTCGGCATGTAAGAAGTTGCCTCATTCAAACTTTTCTGAAGAAAACCACATGAGATAAAACTTCGGGGTAAGAAATAGACTACCACACATGCCAGAATTACAACTTGATTCATAAGCAAAAAACAATTTGATCCGACCAATCATGTGGGACAAAATCTATTAGCCAAATAGGAGACCTCCATCTAGAACGATAGACCATTATCACAAAGAGTAAATCACACTATCCAATGTGTGTGGGGACTTTTTCGTTCCGACAGATATAGATGGGCTTGAGCTGCCGTAAAGAGCGAATGGCTGAAATTTCCCCATGTGTCTGAGTTCAAGAATCAGGCCCCAAGAGTGTCTCGAAAGGTTCGTGGAGCTGAGAAGCTTGTGGCATGGCATGAGAATCAGGCCCCATGTGTCTGAGTTCAAGAATCAGGCCCCAACAGTTGCTTACAGATAAATATTATGGCTTGGCATGAGAAGTTTGTGGCATGGGAGCTGAGCATTCATGAGTTTAGCATGAGAGAGAGAAGGCTTGGGTTTCCTATGAGAAACAGAGGCTTGCAATAAGGGGGAGAGGGAATTTTGAGAGGATTTGTTGAGGAAAGAGAGGAAAAGATGAGGGAATGAGGATGGGTGGCTTTAGCAAATTTCCGGCAGCTTGACGAAAGCTTCGTCAAGCTCTTGAGCGTTTTGCCAGAAGAGAAAAGGGGAAGCAGTGGAGGTTCGCAATAACATTCTGGCACTTATTAAGCAAAGCCCTCTAAAATTTGATACTTCAAACCTAAAATTGAAGCTCTAAAAGACTATTGTATAACTTAAATAATGTATTATGTCAATAAATTGAATTAACATTGAAGTGAGGTTTGCTAAATGCGTCTGGCTCTAGAAAGATGAGACGTCAACGTGTAGAGAATTCATCCATTACAAGGAAATACTCCTTTGGTGAAGAAACCATTTCATCAATCATGGGGACCTTATTGCCTGCCTATGATAGTCATCAATCATCATGGATCACCGATCGCTACACGAAGGAATCTAACTCAAAACTAAAGGGTTTGTGTAGAGGCCGAGTCGGTTTCTCCACTACTTGAGTCGACTTGTTTTTCTTTCTTGTGGCCTTTATAGACGTCTTTGTTGCCAAACTCAAAAATTCCTACCCTACCTGAATTGCTCCCCTCAATTGTATTCCCAGAAATGTTAAAGGCATCGCCTCTTTGGCCTCACCTCTCTCAGTATTCTTGGGCTTGGTAGTTGTACTAGAAGTAGCACATCTTTTGGAACCCGTTGCTGGGGGCTTCGAGCAGTTGTTTTCCTGGTCGATGCTCACTTTAGCATCCTCAGATGCTTTCTTGTTATCACCTATTTTAGGCTTTAGGATTAGGAAGCCTGTAGACATATCTTCACCTTGGTTACATCCCGGTAACTAGCCGCCAGTCTCTTATAGATAAAGGCCGAATACAATTTATTAATCGGTTACAAATAACATATACATAAGAACAGGCTTACGAGTTCTTATTTTCGAACACCGTATACATAATAAAATTTAACATGGAAGAAGAGTTACTCTTTTATTTATTATTTTTTCATATTTAATTTTCCCAAACCATACGATCGATGATGAGTTAGCCGGTGGGCCCCTCTTGTGGCCTTGGTGGACTGGAGCCGCCTTCTGCTTCTTCTCCATGACCCTCCTCAGTAGTAAAAGGCATGACGTATGTGGGGTTGCCAAAGTTGTGAATCCCAACTTTCCTGGCTCCATCTGCACTAATTTTATTGCCAGAAATGTTGTAACCACCGCCACGTTCAGGGAAGTCCTTCGTGCCTTCGCTGCCCCCTTTACCTTGGACGGCGTAGTTGTCAAAGTTGGAGACCCCAACATCTGTGGCGCCATTGGTTGCGGTAATTTCATTCTGACAAATATTGTTCCTACTGCTGCTGCCGCCGCCATCTCTTTCTTTATTCTTTTTCATCTCTTCATCCTCGGCTATCTTTGGCTGGAGCTTTGGAATATCAATTTTTTTTTTTTGAGTGCAACATCATTGTTACTGTTTCACCTGGAGGCTGATCATGACTAAAACCCTTTTCCCCTATCCAGATGCACCGGAATTAACTCATATGTTGACCTCGTCCTCAAGTATATTTGGTGCTCTGCTACTTCATTTTCGTTCTTAATTATATATTATATGTTAACCCATCTGCATGATTTGGTACTCTGTACATATTCCTTAGAACATTGACTCTGTCAACAACTATTAACATAAATAGTATTTGTTGGTGATCATCATCAATATATAAAGGATGTTTCCGACCAACAAAAAGTTAATTACATAAAATCCCTCGAACTGTAAGGTTGATTTCAAACCTTTAATATGGTGTTAATTGCACAATTAATGTATAAATTAGCACATGACCTACGTAGTTTGTACTCTTTGTTCTAATTATCCAAATTCTTGACTGACTTACAAACAAAATTGGTAACTAATTAAGGATTATATCATTAATATTAAATTATATCTTGTAGTTAATTTTTGTGGCTTGTTTCTTTATAGCTTGGGAGTTTCACTAAAACACCCAAAATGGAGGCTGAAATTATAAAAAAACCCAACACCCAAAACCCATCATTACACACACTCAAAACCCATTTATAAACACACCCAAAAAATATACAATTGTTTATTTTAGAATTGATTTTGGGTGTGTTTCTATATTTAAATAGTGTGTGGGTTTTTTTATAAATACATGCCTAGAATTGGGTTTATTTATAATAATCTATTCTTTATATCTATTGGGTTCTCCGTTGTCATCTTTGTTCTCTGGATGCCGACCTATGTGCGAGTTCAGTTTTCCTGTGACCGAATTCCCTGTGCCACCCTGTGACCTTCTTATTCTTTTGACATGTGTCCCTTCACTTAACATAAAATTAACACAGTTAACTTCATTTGATAATTAAAAAACAAAAAAGTAATTCTTCATCCTCTTTCTCTTTGGTCTGTGCCAAGATATTCACTCTCAACGACAAATTATCATGCAAAAATTTTACACAACAATAACCCATAAGTGGTAGATTTGCATGTGTATTTTTGTCCGGTCATCAGCATCAATGAACCCATCTTAAATTCACAAGGTTTTCTTTGTTGTGTTTTTTTCATTGATCAAATCAGATTGTTGATACCACCCAGGTGACGGCCGCTGGCCTGGTTAATTCCCGACAACTGCACATCAATTGGCGACACCCACGGGCTCCGATTTATGGAACCCAAATGAAACCACCGTCATCCAACACCTGAAAGTTATCCAACTCGCCTTAGAAATCTTTGTCGAATCTGCAATTTGCCGACCCGCCGAGCTTCTACTCGAGTTGTCGAGGCCCAGCAACAGAACCGCCATGCTCCGACGTACAAAACGCCGTCAGCCTTTTAACCACCTTACACCGAAAAACTGTTTTCCTTGCCCCCTTCATCTTTCTTGCGCTCTAATATGAAAACTCAGTTTCGTTCAAAAAAATAATCTGAAAACTCAGCCAGTTCTTGAAAAACAAACCTTTAATATAATTATTTTAATTATTATTTTGATAAAAATTAAAGACTTAACAGAGTTAAGTTTTGGTTAAATGAAGGGACACATGTCAAAAGTATAAGAAGGTCACAGGGTGGCACAGGGAGTTTGGTCACAGGAAAACTGAACTCCCTATGTGCCCCATGGATATTGACCCACGCGTTTTGTGGTCCCTCCCGTTTTAGGCTAGTCTTCCTCTACTTTTGATTTGGGCTTTTCTCGCCCCTTTCAATGAACCTCTTTTCACGATTAAAACAAATATAAAAATAAAATAAACAAATAAATAATTTTGGTTTCCCAACCTATTTTCGTGAATCTCATTTCACAATTTTAAAAGCTAAAAAAACAAAAAATCAATTGTGATATCTGGTAAAAAGGGATAAAAGAACGCAATTGTTAACAAAAAGAAATAGCAATCAATAAACAATGGCCGCTCAATCGATCATGAGTTGCTGATCAAAATGGCACATACATATACCACATCCAATGGCGTTGAATGATCGATGCTGGTAGCAGTCATTTCCTTTCCCCATTTTGGAGTGCTAAAATCATCCTTTATTTTCTATTATTAAGAAGTACACTTATACAACTATGATAGTTGTTGACGTGAGTCTCTTAATTAATCAAGGAGATTTATTTTCTTGATTAATTAAGGAATTTACTTTCCTATTTTATATAGTTGATAAATCATTGTATAATTAGGAGATATTGTCTGCCGTGCAAATCTCACGGCCTGGGGTTCCGGGCCAAGGGGATTTGCGTTAACACGCGGTTTCCTGCTTTTGGACGGGGTGCGTTTGTGCGCGGGCGTGCCAGCACGGTCTACCGTGCGTCGAGATGTTTGAAGTGGGCGATAGTGTTTAGATAGTGCGCCTGTCTGAACTCGTCTTCTAATCAAACGATTGTAGCCGAGAGAGGAACTAGTCTCGGCTGTAAGGTTCACGGCCTGAACTACAAGGCCGTTGAGTGGTGGTGTTTGGTGGGTTTTAGGGCGGTGCTCCGGCGCGCTACTCAATGAGCGGCGGTCGTATGATATATGGGGTGGATGAGCGAATAACAAGGGTGGTGCTCCGGCGCCTTGAAAATCAAGGGTCGTTTGATATATTGATGAATGAATTTTCCTTACAAACTAACACTACTCCTAGAAAAACAAGTAAAGATATTGAAAGTGCATTACAGGAAAATATAAGTTGCTCCGTGGGAGGCTTTTGTTTGGTGTTTGAACCCTTTGAAAGTAGTCCTGAGTCTTGTATTTATAGGTAGAGCTCTTGGAGGGGTAATCGAGGCTGAAAATCTGCATGGTGGAGCCTGATTACGCCAAGTGGGTAGTCTAATCGACATTTGGGATCGTGAAGTATGGTGGTGTGACTCCATGAATCCCAGTGAATCTCGGCCGCCGCCCTGATCGTGGGTTCTGCGCTTCTGGCCGTGGAGACGCATTTATTGCTCTGATAGCCAATTACCTAATCTCTCCAGCTGCAAAGAGCTTTGTGAGAATGTTGGCGTCTAATCACTCTGATCTCTGTCACCAAATCCTGACTCCAATCACTTCCCACCTTCCCTCGCGCATTAAATGCTCATTCTTGGCCAGTGGGTTTGCTGCAATAAACAGAGACCTTGCTTCATTAAATGGAGCGTGGGACCCTGCTGTCACGTGATGATCTGACTTTAAAGCCTTTGGCCGTGACTTTGTTCAATCTCGGCCTCGGCCTATAACCTTGGCCAAGATAACCATGCCTTGGTGATTTTTCTTCGTTTCTCTCGAAAGCCAACCACCCTGACAAAACGCTGCGTTTCAGTTTGAGAGGCCGAGAAGAGAAGTTCCCCCGGCCAATTCATGGCCGTGGTTTATTAGGCACAAACAGATATTATCCTAATTCATTACTGTATCTAATTCCTTGTAAAGCACTTACGTAAACTCTTATATCTACCTCCTTATGGAGAAGAATAAAGTTAATCTAAAGTATTCAAACTATATTCATATTTTAGTATGGTATCAGAGCAATCGATCCTTGGTTATCTTTAAATCCTCATATCAAATTTCTTCAAACACAAATCCAAAATCAAATTCCTCATATTTTCAGATTCAGATCTTTACATCTAAATCCTCATATCCTTATTATCACAAAACCTTAAACACATAACTTTATCTAATTCTTAAATCCTTCCGCTGCCATGGATATCGTCTCATCTTCCCAAACCACCGACTCCACTCCACCATCCTCCCAAATTGTTACTATTCATAATGACAATGCTCCGTTCCCTACCGGCATCATCTTGACAGAGACCAATTTTGCCTTATGGTCCCAAGTCATGGAGATGCGTATTGCTGCTCGCGAAAAGTTGGGGTACCTAACCAGCGATGCTTCGCAACCTTCTAAGCTCTCCTCCACCTACAGCAAATGGTGTACAGAGAACTTTCGGGTCAAGGGGTGGCTCATCGACTCCATGTTTTCCGACTTGATGAGTCGTTTCATCCGTTTAAGTATCGCCAAAGAAATCTAAGATGCAATGAAGAAAACCTACTTTGATGGTGGGGATGAAACTTTTCTTTTTTATCTCAACAAACGGGCATTCACCATTAAACAGAAATGGTGCACCTGTCCACACATACTACAGCCAGCTACAGACCATCTTTCAAGAGATTGATCATCGCACTCCAAATCGCATGCACTGCGATGTCGACGTGACTAAGCACCAGACAAAACTGGATCGTCTTCGTGTTCACCTTTTTCTTGTTAGGCTCAACCCTCAGTTTGATCAATTCCGAGGGGAAATCCTGAGCAAAGATCCAAAATTAGACCTTGACCAAACCATTGCATATATATGTCGCGAAGCTTAGCAACGACTGACCATGGCCAGTACTCCTGAAATTGCGGTCATGGTCACTCACCGTCCTCGGGGCCCTCATCCCTCTACAGGTGGCGCTTCTCAAACTAAGGTCACAGATTCTTGTCCGGAGCACAAATGCACTCAATGTGGTGGAAGCAAACATACCCGTGCTAGCTGTTACGAATTGATTGGGTACTCGGATTGGTGGGACCGCTCCAAAGCTCCCCACTAGAATAGGAGCAAATCACTCAACACATCTTCTACCTCGGATCCTGTAAGTCCTGCTATTTCAACTACACCGGCTCTCGCTTCTGCATGTGTAGCCACAACAGGTACCCAATGTTATGTTTTGCATAGTTCTGCAAAGAAACACAAATGGGTCATTGACACCGAAGCCACTGATCATATGACCTTTGATCCTGGACAAATTACCTCTCATACACCGTCGGTGGTGTCTAATGCCAATGGTATCCCCTCCCCAGTAATTAGGGAGGGTTCACTCTCTCTCTGTGACTCCCTCACTTTGGATTATGTGTTGATTGTTCCATCCTTATATCATAATCTCTTGTATGTTGCCCAAATTACTACGGTCTTGAATTGTACTGTAACTTTTTGGCCTACTCATTGTGTTTTTCAGGACATTCTCAGTAGCAAGACGATTGGTTGTGGTACTAGGAGGGGCAAACTCTACTACCTGTACTTGGCATCTGATAGTGAAGCCAGCCTCAATCAAGCTTACAAAATTGCAGGTGCGAGTGTTGAGAAGCAAACTTCTGAAGTATGGTTTTAGCATCGATGTCTTAGACATGCTTTGTTTGGATATTTACATAAGCTATTTCCTTCATTATTTACCAATTTAGATATTTCCAGTTTTAAGTGAGACATTTGTGAACTGGCCAAAAGTCATCGTGTTCCTTTTCCCTTAAGTTCAAAAAAAAGTTTGGTTCCATTTTCTCTTGTTCATTCTGATGTTTGGGGCCCTGCTAAAATTACCACTCCAGGGGGAGCTCGATGGTTTGTCATGTTTATCGATGATTGCACACGTATGACTTGGGTTTCCCTTCTCAAAACAAAAGGGGAAGTCAGTTCCAAGTTTCAACAGGTGGAGACACAATTTCATACCAGAATTCAGGTTCTTCATTCTGACAATGACGGAGAATTTCTCAACCATGATATCATCTTAATAAGTTCTTACAACATCATGGCATCATACATCAACGCTCATGGCCTTACACTCCCCAACAAAATGGTGTGGTTGAACGAAAGAATAGACACTTATTGGAAATAGTTCGTGCCTCTCTTTTTGGTGCCAATATGCCTAGGCCCTTTTAGGGAGAAGTCGTCCTCTCTACAGCATACCTTATCAATTGGATTCCCTCCAGTACCCTACATTTCCAAACCCCCATTCAAACACTCCACCACCATATTCAAATACCTCCCAACCAAAACTTGGAACCCCGAATTTTCGGCTGTGTGGTCTTTGTCCCACTTACATGATCACCAACACAGCAAATTGGATCCTCGAGCTGAAAAGTGTGTTTTCATTGGGTATCCACCTCATCAGAAAGGGTACCGGTGCTATCATCTTCCTAGTCAGAAGGTCTATACTTCTATGCATGTTGTGTTCCCGGAACACGACATATATTTTTCAGCCGCACATGAGGAGCACCTCGACTCCAACTCTTCTCAAATTTTCGAATTTTTCCTCCAGATTCGTCACTGCCTGAAAAAGATTAGTCGCAGGATGCACTCGACCGGTCGCAAGAGACTCTGCTTGAAAACAACCGGTCGCAGGTTGAAGACGATTGATCGTGAATGCCGCTGCCTGGAAATGACCGGTTGCTGCTTGAAATATCCCATGATGATTTAATTTCAGAAGGCAAAGAGTCTGCATATCAGACTTCAAAACGGAAGAACCGTGGCAAACCTCCAGTTCACTACGAAGCAGATCTTAATGCAAAAGGGAAATATTTCATCAACAATTATGTATCTCTCAATAGATTATCAGAGTCACGGGTACACTTTGTGAAGCAGTTGGCCGACATAACTGTCCCCAACAGTGTAACTGAAGCTCTAGAAGACCCAAAATAGAAAGAAGCCATTAATGAAGAAATGCGAGCTCTCCAGAAGAATGGCACATGGTAACTCATGTCATCACCTCATGGAAAGAAGACAGTGGGATGTAGGTGGATTTATACTATGAAACTCAAAGCAGATGGATCCATTGAAAGATATAAAGCTAGATTGGTGGCGAAGGGGTACACACAAAGATATGAGATAAACTACCAAGAGACCTTTGCCCCAGTAGCCAAGATTAAGACTATCAGAGTTCTTTTGTCTCTAGTAGCAAATCTTGATTGGCCATTACATCAGTTTGATGTAACAAATGCATTCTTACATGGGGACTTGGAAGAAAAAGTATATATGGACTTACCACCAGGATGTAACTTAGCTCGTGAAAAGGAGAATCAAGTTTGCAAGTTTAGAAAGTCATTGTAGGGGTTAAAGCAATCTCCCAGGGCATGGTTTGACAAATTCACTAAATCTATGAAGAATTTTGGATATATACAGAGTAATGTGGATCACACTTTGTTCTTGAAGCGTGATGGAAGAAGACTTACTGCATAGATTGTTTATGTGGATGACATAGTCGTAACTGAAAACGACACAGGAGAGCAACTGAAACTGCATAAGTATTTGTCTCAGGAATTTGAGATGAAAGATTTAGGTGATCTGAAGTATTTTCTCAGAATTGAAGTAGCAAGGTCCACAACTGGTATATTTCTGTCTTAAAGGAAGTATGTATTAGATCTGCTCACTGAAATAGGAATGCTTGGATGCAAACCTGCTGATTCACCCATCGAGATGAATCACAAGTTGTGTGAAGACATGGATCAAGAACCAACCAATAAGGAACAGTACCAACGCCTAGTTGGAAGGTTGATATATTTAGCCCACACAAGACCAGATATTACATATGCTGTGAGTGTGGTTAGTCAGTTTATGCATTCACCCAGTGTATCTTATAGGAATGCAATTGATCGGATCTTAAGATACTTAAAGTCAGCCCCTGGAAAAAGATTAATGTTCTCAAAAAATAGAGATCTTGAAATTGTTGGATATATAGATGCTGATTGGGCTGGCTCCATTACTGATAGACACTCTACTTCATGTTACTTCACTTTTATGGGAGGTAACCTAGTCACTTGGCGGAGTAAAAAACAAAATATGGTTTCTTGATCTAGTGCTGAAGCAGAGTATCGAGGAATGACTCACGGAGTTTGTGAATTACTATGGATCAGAAGACTATTAATAGAATTGGGCTTCAAGCCAGAAAAGCCAATGAAGTTACATTGTGATAATAAGTCAGCCATCGATATTGCCCATAATCCAGTTCAACATGACCGAACTAAACATGTTGAGGTGGATAGACATTTTATCAAAGAAAAAATTGAGAAGAAGATCATCTGCCTACCATTCGTAAGATCAGAAGATCAATTGGCAGATATTTTAACCAAAGCTGTTTGTGGAAGAATATTTCATGACTCACTTATCAAGTTGGGCATTGGTAACGTATATGCACCAACTTGAGGAGGAGTGTTGACGTGAGTCTCCTACTTAATCAAGGAGATTTATTTCCTTGATTAATTAAGGGATTTACTTTCATATTTTATATAGTTGATAAATCATTGTATAATTAGGAGATACTATCCTAATTCATTACTGTATCTAATTCCGGGTAAAGCACTCATGTAAACTCTTAGATATATCTCCTTGTGGAGAAGAATAAAGTTAACCTAAAGTATTCAAACCATATTCATATTTTAGCAAAAGTCTACACCAAACTTTTCCACTTCTAACTAAAATTCAATTTTGATATTTGTCTTTATTTAGTGTTGGAAGAGGTCTGGGCTGATTACACAATGCATCTCCTATTCTAGGTAAGGACTAATGGCTTGATTACAAGGAGGATATACAGGAATAAATACATATAATTGGCAAGTAAATCATATCACAATTAGATCAGGATTAACGTCCATTATCAGGTTCGACTCACATGGATGACAAAAATGATATATATTTGTGATGAGTCCAAACGGCTAGAAACTAGCTTTCCATTCAGTTTGTTTATTTGGTTGCTATTTCTTATATGCAATAATGGAAAAAAGCAATCATGAGCTTAGCTTCATATGGTTGGTTAAACTGGTTCGCAATAACATTTTGATATCTTGACCTGGCACTTATTAAGCAAAGCCCTCTAAAATTTGATACTTCAAACCCAAAATTGAAGCTCGAAAAGCCTATTTGTATAACTTAAATAATATATTATATATCAATAAATTGAATTAACATTGCAGTGAGGTTTGCTAAATACGTTTGGCTTTGATATAATAAAATCGACATTATTTTTCTAAAAGAAATATCAATCACTATTTAATAAATTAAAAGTGAATGAGAAAATGACTATATGAGATAAATGCATAATATGTAAATGTAAGGGCTCTGGATCCTTTATACTAAGACGAGTGCTGCTATTTCCACCCACCTGTCCTATTTTCCCACCCACCTTATGACAGGACCCGACCCAAATTCTACTTTGGAATCCGAGCCGAACCCTGTGCGTGTCCGACACCTGGCAAGTGCCGAGCACAAATGACCAAACTGCCCTTCTAGTCAAAATTTCTAAATCAACTGGGGTTTGACTACTGCCGAAAAACTCAGCAGAGTCTCCCCTGAAACGGACCAAACCCAAGATTACACCTTTCAACATGCATAAAAAATATACACCAACTGTCAGCATACAAAAAGTTACATACTAACAGTTAGACAAGTGGTCTAGGGCAATATCAGAGCTCTACACAGATTAGATTACAGGTATAAAGTAATTGTACAAGACCCTACGTTGTCAAGGTATGTAGCGGAAGATGGACTCGGCCCGGTGGTGGCTCACTATGCACGCTTACTGCCTGGGGGCGCAAAACATAAAAAGGGTGAGTGGACCAAAAACAAGGTTTTAAATAAAATAACATAAGAACATACTAACCCCACTGTAAAAACAATTATAAAACTAAATCATTTCTTATGTAAATACTCGTACTGGAATTACTGCATTCATATCTATATATATATATATATATATATATAATCAATCACATACTTGATCAAACATTAAATCATTGAAAGCATTGAAATCAACTTTTAAATCTACCACCTAGGTGTACCCATTTATTGTTCCGTCAATTCCATATAATCCGTCAATTCCTTAGTTCCGTCAATTCCTTATGTTTCCGTCAATTCCATTCTCGTGCCACCGGAGTGACACATTCTCGCAGGTCTCGGTGACGCAAGGTCAACCCAAACCGCTATCTTGCAGGATTCAGGGGACACTAGGTCAACCTGATCCGCAATCTCGCACCTCACGGTCCGGGCGTCCCCGCAACTCGTGGGGCAATGTCAAGCATGCTGACCTAACCGAAGGCAACAGGATGTCCGTCGATATCATTATAACCGAAGGCAACTGGATGTCCGTAGACATCATTATAACCGAAGGCAACATTTAAATCTGAAGGCAACATATTTATCGAAGGCAACCTTAATTAATTTTGGGTACCTATGGTGGTTTCTAAGAAAAATATAGTTTCAGAAATAACTTAACGAGAAATAAAATAAATTCTTATTTAACTCTAAACTCTACTGCCTTTTTATCTGTTAACTATCTAAAACTCTAGTATGCCAAAATCTCTAGGCACTCTCAACTCGGCAGCATGTGAAATATAGAAATAAAACATAAAACATATATGAGCGATAAATCAAGCTATTAAAACTCTGATCAATGAATAAACTCATTCAAGATCAAATAATAAGATTAAACTGCATAAATTCATTTATGAAAACAAAAAGGTCCACTCACAGATACTCTGAGCTAGCTGGACCCTTTGAAGGTCCCTCCTGTGGGTCACCTGGTGCCCGGGTGCCTGTATAACCATCATAATAATATTTTATTAAAAACTCTGCTCAGTAATATAATATTAAATTAAAAACCCTTACCCCCGGCTCCTAAAAGTGCGTGCATCACTTTGAAAGTCAATCCTATACCCACATTAGCTTTTCCTCTCAGTGGACACGCTTTAGAAGTATCTCGGGACTCAAAAGCGATAGAGTCCCTAAAAGTCAACTTGGGACCCCGTGGGGTCCACGACCTCAGAACTCCGATCCGATTGTTCCTAGAAGTTCCGATAAGCCTAGGACACATGTCCCGAAAGTTTGGTCTCGATCGGACGGTCGGATTGCTTACGATCGCATGATCGGACGGACGAACGATTTTTCGTAATAATAGCCCTAGGGTTGGCCTTTTCGGAGTACCCGAGACTCCGATTGACGATCCGTCAAATCCTACACGATCCTTAAAAATACCTAGATCAACATACTCCAGTTTGGCTATGATCCAACGGTCCGAGCTTATTGAACCCAGAAATCGCACACTATGCGAGATCCGTTCGGGGTTCAAACGTTGTCCAAATTGAGATCCGCGAAATCCTACGAGCTCGTGAGGACACGAGAATTATTCTAGGACCAAGAGTGGCTCTTGATACCTGGCTCACGCGCCACCCACGCGCCGGCAGCGCGTGGGTGTGCATAGTAAATTCCGGTGGCCGGAAAATCTCCAAACCGCCGGCCCAAAAACCTAATTTGGAACCACTTTTGTTATTGGACTATGGCCAAAAAGTGGCTAGAAGTGACTGAAATCGAGCTCTCAAAGTCGGCAGAAACTCAACTCGAAAATTAACCCTTCAAACTTCAAAATCTCTGAAAACCTACCCAACCAACAGCTAGAACGTGAAAATCAGTTGAAAAACCATACCTAATTCGTCCGATTTGGTGGCCGGAAGACGATGAACGGAGCCGACGAAAATCTGTTAAAAACTGACGCGATTTTCTAGTTTTCCCGGCGAAACCAGGGCAGCGTCTGGTCGGGAAAGACGTCGGGTTGGGTGGCTGGGGAGTCGCCGGTCCGATCTAGGCTGGCCGGCGTCGATGGTGGTGGCGTCGGTTGGAAAACCAGAGGGGGGGAGGGGTATCGCGAGGAAGAGAGAGTGAGGAGAGAGAAAGGGGAGAATCAGATTTTAAAATCTGATTTTTCTAAAAATTATTATTTTGCCCTTTTTTGCAATTTGCTCGTATTTTCTTCGTTACTATTTCGACTCGAGTCCACTACGTGTCTACGGACTCGTTTCATCGTGCTCTACGCAACGGTACAAGTGGATTTCCCAAATTCTTTCCTGGTCAAAGAGTCAACTTAAAACCAAATAAAATATTCCGAGGATAATTTAGTCTTTTTCCTTATTAAAATATTAGTTAAATATTAATTAAGGATTGGGTTGTTACACCTTATCTTCAAAATTTTAAAGACAAATTTAACCGTTTGTAAAATTACTTCTAAGGACTTAGGGAAAAAAATCTCAACACACTTATAACCTCCGCAGCCTTCAACGTCTTATCAACGTTCTCATGTGCTATCGGGAAAAAAATGTATACTATCCAATATTCAAACAAACCCAATAAGAAAACATGAACAAATGCTCAAAATTGTGAAAGAAATTCGAAATCCCAACATTTCCTCAGAGATCCGCTGTTTGGTCACTAAGAAATTAAAAGAAAAAAAAAATTCAAAAAGCTCTAAGACCCATATTTGTATCTATTAAGAAAAGTAATGGCCAGGTTAAACTCGAAGTGATCCAAAACTATTGGTTCCATATTATTGTTGAATAAGATTTTATGGTGACCCAAACAGAAAGTAAGGAGAAGACCCACATGGATAGACCATTAATAAATTGTTCTTTCCAATCTTTTTTATTAGATTCAAACTAGATGACTTTAAGACCATAAGTTTGACATTAGACTCAAACTGGATGACTTTAAGACCAGAAGTTTCTTCTTTTTCTTTTCCAAGCTTTTGTTTAACTCGGGTTAATTCACTAAGCATTTCTTCAATCTTTTTTTATTGTTGGGTTTACTTTAAGCGTAGACTCCGGCTTTAATTCCTGGAATTGGACTAAAGGTTTTTCTTTCTTAGACTTAGGGGTAATTTCTTGGGGAATTAACTTATCGACTTATGTTTCAATTTTGTCTAACTGTTTTCCTATGACTATTAGACTCTGGTTGGTATAATTATTTTGTTCAACTATTTTTTTATCCTTATCATTTGGGTCGGGGACTTTGTAGGGACTGGCTGTAAGACCCGTGTCTTGGGAAAACAAGAACGGTGAGCAATCCCACATCGCTCGGGGAGGGAAAGGTGAAGTGCTTAAATGTGTGAGCACTTCTCTTCCTAGCACGAGGCCTTTTGGGAGCTCACTGGCTTCGGAGTCGTAAGAACTCCAAAGTTAAGCGAGTTGGGGGCTAGAGCAATCCCAGGATGGGTGACCCACTGGGAAGTTGCTCGTAAGCTCCCAGAAACAAAACCGTGAGGGCATAGAGGGGGGCCCAAAGCGGACAATATCATGCTAGGAGAGTCGGATCGTGACAGACTAGCTATGACTTTAGCATTTTTATGATTAATTGCTATTGTTTCTACCATGGGGTGACTAGATATGACTTTGGAACCATCTTATTTTTCCCATTTTTCCTGGGTTAAGGTTGTTAACTTTTGACTAAGGTAGTGGCTTTCTTAGACTTCCCAGTGGGTCACCCATCCTGAGATTGCTCTAGCCCCCCAAACTCGCTTAACTTCGAAGTTCCCATGACTCCGAAGCCAGTGAGCTCCCAAAAGGCCTCGTGCTATATGGATGCGGGTATGTACATATAAGGCACATCAACCCCCTCTCCGTTGGTCGATGTGGGATCTTGCAAAACAACCCATCCAAACCTTCCCTTATAAACCTCAAAATAAACTCTCGAAATACGTGCCAAATGGCACGACCAGCGAGGAAGTATCCTCACTGAGAATACAAGAATAGATGAGTAGCTGTATATGTATAGATATGTATTTATGTACTATATATATATATATATAACACCTAGTTGTACCGGGGAAACAATCCAGAAGGGAATTGTTGACTAACCACATGTAAACCGCCCTCAAAGACCATGTGGCTAGGGATGAGCCGTCCAACTGGGGGACTGACACTCTAACCCAGCACGTACGGACAAAGAACCAAGATCCGTACGCCTGGAAAAGTCCTACGCACGCAGACTACCCAATTAAGGGTCTACAGTGACACCCCGTTAAGGTATTCCCCGGGTTCCGACATTTCCAAGTATCTCACATTTCCATCATCAAGTTCCAATCCAGGGGAGGTACACAAGGTAGTGCTTATAGCACTCCAAACTGACTTTCTACTCTCGCATCTTTCCATGCCACATAACCATATCCCAAGTACCCCCACACATACTCAACAAATATAGTACTTTCCCAAATAGTATACATATATCACTCAAGATACTTGAATATGTCCAAAACCCAAATATATCACCAATACTTTATAAGAAATAATAGTTTCGACTATAAAGTATAAAGTGAATTCCCATAAATCCTTAAATTCTTATGCATAAAATTTCCATCATAAAATCATGCTGTTTATTAGAAAACAAAGTCCACTCACAAGTAGTCCCACGCTACTTGACCCTAAGAGGGTCCCGCCTGCTGTGTACGCGGAGTCGGATTACCTATTTCAGAATACGAACACAATATTAAAATCAAATGCTTCGAACGAGGACTTTAAATTAAAATCCTAATTTCCCGGGTTTCAAGTAAGCACGAGTAACGAAACGTTCCTAAAGTCCAACTAAGAGTTTCGAGTGTTGGAAAAATCTCGGAAGACGCTCAGTCAACCGGGCGGTCAAATAGCTCACGAACGGAGAATTATCGTAAAACATAAACTTTAAGTTATTGAATCGGAACATCCGGGGCTCCGATTCACGATCCACGAATTCCTACACGATCCTAGGAATACAAGGAACAACATATAAAAGCTTGGAAGTGATCCAACGGTTCTAACATATTGAACCCGGATAATACACGATATGTAAAATCCGTTCGGGGTTCAAACGTTATCCGAATTGAGATCCGTAAAATTCTACACTCTAGTGACAACCAGGAGATCGCATTGGGACAAAATGCCCCTCTACCACAGTGCCCATGCGCCGCCACACTCGCTGGCAGCGCGTGGGTGTCCAAAGCGATATCACATCGCCGAAAAATCTTAGAATCTTGGGCCAAGACTCCTACCCTAGGTAATACACCGAATTTGGAGTCACTTTTGTTCTTGGGCTAAGGCCAAAAAGTGGCTGGAAATTCAACCCGAAGTCCGGCCAAACCTAAATTCGAAAATTGAACTATCAACGCTTAAAATTGATGCAATCCTACCCAACCATCAGATAGATCACGAAAAGTAGTCGAAAATCCATACCTCACTCGTCGGAATCGGTGGCCGGACGACGGAGATCGAACGACGCCAAATTCTGTCAAACATCGGTGACTTTTCTGCGTTTTCCGGCGGGATTCGTCGATTCCAGGGGCAGGGCTGGCCGGGAAAGGAAGAGGGAGAGGTGGCGCATCGAACCGGTTAGGTCAGGTGGTCGGTGGCTGCCGGAGATGGCGACGGTGGCTCTTGGAAGTCACGGCTGGGAAGAAAAACAAAGGGAGGGGGAGAGAGAGAGAGAGAGAGAGAGAGAGAGAGAGAGAGAGAGAGAGAGAGAGAGAGAGAGAGAGAGGGAGAAATGAGGATAATTATGATTTTATCAAAATTTAACTTCGAAAAATTTACAATTGTGCCACTGGAGGTTTTTATCTCGTAACTTCTTTGTTATAAGTCCGATTCAAGCCTACTCCAATCACCAAAGCTGCATCTTCTCTTATTGCATAATCCGTCCGTGTACCATTTTCTACTTTCGACCTTATCACACAAAGATTAGGGTCTTCTAATTGGGCTACGATCACCCTCTCAATCAGAATAGGCCTCACATGCAAACTAGCAAGTATTGCACCCTGTTGACTCATTCCCAACTCCACTTCCTTCTTCCGTAGTTCCACCAATAACGGAATGTAAGCCAATTTAAGATGAGCTAGGCTTGCACTAGTACTCCTACTCAAAGCATCAGCTACCACATTAGCTCGACCGGGATGATATTCAATCGAGCAATCGTAGTCCTTAATCAGTTCCATCCAACGCCGTTGTCTCATATTCAACTCCTTCAGAGTGGAAATGTATTTGAGGCTTTTATGATCGGTAAAGATTTGACACGTCTCACCATACAAGTAGTGTCCCCAAATTTTGAGGGCGAACACTACTGCAGCAAGTTCCAAATCGTGTGTAGGATAATTCTGCTCATGCTTTGGAATTCTGCATCAAAACACATCCAAAACCTTGCAATGATGCATCACTGTAGATCACATAGTTCCCCGAATTGTCTGGGAGAGCTAAAATAGGTGCGGTGGTTAATCGCTTCTTCAACTCTTGGAAACTCTATTCGCACTCCATCCACACAAACTCAACATCCTTCCTCGTTAACCATGTAAGAGGTGCTGCTATCATCGAGAACCCTTCCACAAATCGACGATAGTAACATGCTAACCCCAAGAAACTCCGTACTTCTGTCACACTAGTGGGTTGCACCTAATTCACAACTGCTTCTATTTTCCAAGGGTCCACATAGATTCCTTCTGCTGATATCACATGCCCGAGAAAGTCCACTCTGTCCAACCAAAATTGACACTTGCTAAACTTGGCATACAACTGCTTCCTTCTCAAAGTCTTCAATACCAGTCTCAAATGCTTCTTATGACCCTCCAAAGTTCTGGAATAAACAAGGATGTCGTCTATGAATACAATGGCAAAGTGATCCAAGTAAGGTCGGAACACTCTGTTCATCAGATCCATAAACGCTGCTGGAGCATTTGTCAATTCAAAAGGCATCACCAAGAACTCATAATGGCCGTAATGAGTCCTGAATGCTGTCTTCGGAACATCTTCCTCTCGTACTCTGAGTTGATCGTAACCCGATCTCAGATCGATCTTTGAGAAATACTTGGCACCCTTCAATTGATCAAACAAATCATCAATTCAAGGCAAAGGATATCGATTACGTATTGTCACCTTGTTCAATTGTCTGTAATCGATACATAGCCTCATGGTTCCATCCTTCTTCTTCACAAACAACACCGGTGCACCCCAAGGGGAAACACTAGGTCGAATGAATCCATGATCAACCAATTCTTGCAATTGAGTCTTCAACTCCCGCAACTCTGCTGGTGCCATCCTATAAGGAGCTTGATAAATTGGATTCATGCCTGAAAGGAGTTCGTGGGCTAAGTACCCCACGCATCCCTTCTTGAGTAACATTTTCGCCGTTATGGCGGAGATGAGACAAGACGGAAGAACTCTACGCTCTCCGCAGAATACTACTTCAGGTTGTCCCGAACTTCTAAATACTACCTCCTTCCTGAAACAATCTACTGAAGCACGATGCTTCTCTAACCAATCCATTCCCAGGATAATATCAAGATCCACCAAGTCCAATGGAATCAAATCCTCTTCTAATATTGCATCTCCTACTTGGACATAACAATTCTTGAATACCATGTCCGCAAACCTTGATAATTCATTGAATCTCTGTTCATATTCAAACACTGTCATAGATCCTTGAGTCAAATGCTAAAATTCAATCTTCTTCGCATTCCGATAAGAATGCGGAGAAAACTGTTCAAAGAAGAAGCGCTGGAATTCCTCCCACATAATAGCAGCAATATTATTATAACCTATTCTGACAGTTTTCCACCAGTGGTATGCATTCCCCTTTAGCAGGAAGGTAGCCAATCTAACTTTATCCCCTTCAGGACATTGCAAAACCTCAAAAACTCATTCCATATCGGTGAGCCAAGCCTCGGCTTCCGCAGGATCAGAGCTACCATAGAACTCTTTGGCTCCCAACTCTTTAACTCTCTTGATGTTAGAACCTTCCGTATCCCGTCTCCCCCTTGCATGGTTGTAGCCATAGTTTGGGCGAACTAATTGGTGAACTGGTTGATTACTTGTTGCAAATCCAGCACATTCCCTCCACCACTACCACCTTCACCTCCACCTGCTGGAGAGCAAGCTGGAGAGAATGTGCTGGATTTGCTTGATTTGCAACAAGTAATTAACCAGTTCACCAATCAGTTCGCCCAAACTATGGCTACAGCCATGCAAGGGAGACAGGATACGGAAGGTTCTGACATCAAGATAGTTAAAGAGTTTGGAGCAAAAGAGTTCTATGGTAGCTCTGATCCTGCGGAAGCCGAGGCTTGGCTCATCGATATGGAACGAGTTTTTGAGGTTTTGCAATGTCCTGAAGGGGATAAAGTTAGATTGGCTACCTTCCTGCTAAAGGGGAATGCATACCACTGGTGGAAAACTGTCAGAAGAGGTTATAATAATATTGCTGCTATTATGTGGGAGGAATTCCAGCGCTTCTTCTTTGAACAGTTTTCTCCGCATTCTTATCGGAATGCGAAGAAGATTGAATTTTAGCATTTGACTCGAGGATCTATGACAGTGTTTGAATATGAACAGAGATTCAATGAATTATCAAGGTTTGCACCGGAGATGGTGACCACTGAAGAAGATAAGTGCAGGCGCTTTGATGGTCTATGGTTGGACATCAGGGTATGGTTACTGCCACCACATATCCTACCATGAGGGCACTGGCCCAAGCAACTGATAGGGTGGAAAGGACGATCAGAACGGGTGCTGGCAGACGTCATAGAGACACATTGGGCTTTGGTGGACCGAGTCAGGGTCCATCAAAGAGAGGAGGATCCAGTTCCAGTTCTGTAGGTAGTGGCTGGTCAGGTGGACGGGGATCTAGTTCAAACAGTGGTAAGTCTAGCGCTTGACCAGTGTGGAGCCAGTACTCGGGACAGCAGTCTATGGCCAGTACAGCAAGGGATCATTCTCGACAGTTTAGTACAGCCTGCAACCACTATGGACAAGCAGGACATGTGAAGAGGGATTGTCCATTACGTGGGCAGGCTAGTGGCCCTAACCAGAGGAGTGGAGTGACTTGTTTTCACTGTGGGCAGACAGGGCACTATAGGAGTGAGTGTCCACTCTTTACTACTAGTGGTACTACTGGATAGGACTTTGGGGCCCAGCAAGGGCAAGGAGTAGGGGACATGGTCAGACCCGGAGTGGTGCATCTTCTTCTGCAGCCGGTTCTTCATCAAGTAGCGGGGTTCAGTCCACTTTCTGTGGGCGAGGTGGTAGGAATCAGAGGGGCCAATCTGGGCGTGGTACTACTCAAGCCCGTGTATTCTCAATGACGCAGCAGGAGGCTCAGGCTGCACCTGACGTCATCACTGGTATGGTTCCTATTTTTGGTTATTTTGCACGTGTATTGATAGATCCCGGGGCCACACATTCGTTCATTGCACGTAGTTTTGTACCATATGCCAGTGTTAGACCCACACCCATGGCAGGAAGCTTTAGCATTTCTTTACCTACGGGGGATGTTCTGTTTGCGGACATGGTATTCAAGAATTGTTATGTCCAAGTAGGAGATGCAGTATTAGAAGCGGATATGATTCCATTGGACTTGGTGGATCTTGATTTTATTATGGGAATGGATTGGTTAGAGAAGCATCGTGCATCAGTAGATTGTTTCAGGAATGAGGTAGTATTTAGAAGTCCGGGACAGTTAAAAAAGAAATACTAGAGTTAAGGCACTTAAGTCAAAAATTACAATGTGAAAATTATGAAATTAAGCAAGATTTAATCAATCTAATAGAAAAGTTTGATTCCAGGAATAAGTCTGACAGTCAGGCTGAATCTGAACCTGAGTCTTCCAGTAGCGACAAAGAAAGTAATAAAAGTGATAAAGTCGTCAATCTAATCAAACAAATTAATTTCCGAAAATGGTATTCAAAATCACTATTTTCATTAATGGTTTTGTATTATCTACAATCGCCTTATTTGATTCAGGAGCCAACCTTAATTGTATTCAAGAAGGTCTAGTACCAACCAAGTATTATAAGAAGTCCAGAGAAACGCTAGGAACAGCATCCGGAAAGCCCTTACAGTTGAAGTATGAATTACCCAAAGCCCATGTCTGTCAAAACAAAATTTGTTTTAAAACTTCATTTGTGTTAGTTAAGAATATCATGGATGAAGTCATTTTAGGACTGCCCTTCATATCGTTACTTTGCCCGTTTAAAGTAGAATGTGATGGAGTTACGTCAAGCAATTTAGGAGAAAAGGTTAAGTTTGAATTTTTAACTAAGCTCGAATTACACAGTCTTAGATCACTCCAGAAGTTTGCAATGCCAAAAACAGTCTGTCTAATTCAGAGTAAAAGTAAACAAATTAATTTTCTCAAAGAAGAAATTAAGTTCAAAAGAATAGAACAACAACAAAGCGACAAGTCTCTACAGTCCCAAATTAATAAGTTTGAAGAAAAGTTAAAAAATGAGGTTTGTTCCGACCTACCCAATGCTTTCTGGCACCGGAAGCAGCATGTCGTTACTTTACCTTATGTCAAAAGCTTTAATGAAAAGAATATTCCCACTAAAGCCAGACCAATTCAAATGAGCCAAGAATTAATGGAGTTATGCAAACAAGAAATCATGGACTTAGTCAAAAAAAGGGATAGTCAGAAAAAGTAAATCACCTTGGTCATATCCCGCTTTCTATGTCCAGAAAAATGCCGAGTTAGAAAGAGGAGCCCCTCGTTTAGTCATCAATTACAAACCCCTTAATTGTGTTCTAGAATGGATCAGATACCCCATCCCTAATAAGAGAGACCTAATCAAACGATTAGACAAGTCAGTCATCTTTTCTAAATTTGACATGAAAAGTGGTTTTGGCATTTTCAAATTCAAAAGTCAGATAGGTATAAAATTGCATTTGTTACTCCCTTAGGTCATTATGAATGGAATGTAATGCTTTTTGGTTTAACTGGACAGTACAACATTTATCTTTACATCCTAACTAGACTGCAGGTGAACTCGATTGGGAGTTATCAGAACTATAATTTTCTGAGCTGGTTAAAAACATTGGGTTTGACTCAGAATCATTTAACTCGAGGGTTTTAACTAATTTGTCTTCATCTTCTTTTGCTAACTTTCGTTGCCTTATTGTGTCTTTCACTTTACACTCATTGGCATAATGACCGAATTTTTTACATTTATAACATTTTACCTTTCTTTTGTCAAACTCTTTCTTAAAGTGACTTTTCTTTTTATCGTGTTGGTAATCCTTTGACCATCTTTTCTTAGGGGTAAACTTCCTTTTACTATAAAACTCATCATTATTTCTGAAAGAATTTTTTCTTACGAGAATAATATCGGCTTTTACTAAAACGCTTATCATGACTTCTTTTGTTCTGTCTAGATGGGGGAACTAGTGCTAGACCGTACTGTTCATAGAAATTTCCTAACTTTTATTTCACGGATTTTCAATCTGACTGTATAGATTTACCAATTTTTAAATCTACACACATTTTCATACCTACTTAATTAGTATTGACAATATTTATGTAGGTTAACTCGTCGTAATTGATTTGTCCTGACTCATTACTAAGTACTGTTCGGATCTTATGGGCAAACAAATTGGGAAGACCATTAATAAATTTTTCTTTCCAAAAAGCTTGATTACTATCTTCTCTAAGCATGACTCTAGAGATGAAAACATCTTTATACCATCTAAAATCACTTAACTTAGGACATCTAAGATTACTAAATTGATCATGGATTCTAGCAGTGGGATTCCTGGGTGTACCAATAAAATTATTAATTATTGTATAAAGCAGAGTATTGACTCCATCTTCTATACCTGCTCCGAGACGTTCATCAAAAATAGGGTAACCTTCTTCATTAAGTTTGACTGCATGAGTTATATTACTCTGTGATGTTTTTGTTAAATGTTTATCCCACCAAGAACGAAGTGTTCCGGTGAAACCAGATTCTAACAGAAGGACTATTTCGGATTGTCTTAGGTTATGATTGGTGACGTAACTATTGGCAACCATAGACATATGTTGTAACTTATTTAAAATTTCTTGTTCAGATAAACCATCGATATTCCACTCATATAGTTTATTAGAAGACACAGAAAATTGACTCTGGGTTCTTTCTTCAAATTGGATATCTGGGGGCGTAGGCTTAGGATACCAATTTTTTGTGAGACTCATAAGATTGACTTTGTTTCTTAAACGACTGAGTTTAAGGTTTTGAGAATCTATTCGTAATTCTAAATTACTAAAAGCTTTTTCAATTCTTGAAATATTGCTAGTATCGGACTCAACACTAGAGGCGAACATAGCTTACTCATTTTCTGAAGGATCTACTGAGACATTAGACTCAAACTGGATGACTTTAAGACCAGAAGTTTCTTCTTTTTCTTTTCCAGGCTTTTGTTTAACTGAGGTTAATTCACTAAGAATTTCTTCAATCTTTTTTATTGTTGGGTTTACTTTAAGCGTAGACTTTGGCTTTAATTCCTGGAATTGGACTAAAGGTTTTTCTTTCTTAGACTTAGGGGTAATTTCCTGGGGAATTAACTTATCGACTTTTGTTTCAATTTTGTCTAACTGTTTTCCTATGACTATTAGACTCTGGTTGGTATAATTATTTTGTTCAACTATTTTTTTATCCTTATCATTTGGGTCGGGGACTTTGTAGGGACTGGCTATGACTTTAGCATTTGTATGATTAATTGCTATTGTTTCTACCGGGGGTGACTAGATATGACTTTGGAACCATCTTCTTTTTCCCATTTTTCCTGGGTTAAGGTTGTTAACTTTTGACTAAGGTAGTGGCTTTCTACGTAATCTAAGTAGAAAATTTCTGACTTAGTGGTTTTTAAGAAATTTTTCCATTCATAAAAAATTAATTTTCTTTGTTCTTTATTGGGGTAGGGATCATGATAAATATTCCTTCTCTCATAATTTTATGGGGCATTAGTGTGATCTTCTAAGGCTTTCCAATGAATTTTAAACGGTTTATTAAGAGTTCTTAATTGGTTGTCTGTTAAAAGGGCGGTGTCAGCTTCAAAATCAGTTTGTGTACGTGACTCAGGGGAATTAGATTTTTCTTCAATTGGGGATTTACCGTAACGGGGTTGATTTACTTGAGACTTCCTTCTTAGGGATTCTAATTTTAAATCAATTAAGGATTTTTCTAATTCTAAATCTCGTTCCAAAGTAGAGGATGACTCTGCTGAAGAATGTCTTGCTGGAATCTTAAAGGACTAACTAGGTGTAGGCAATTGTTCTAATTGAACCGTAGACTTAACTGGTAGTTGGGTACCGAAATTAATTTTAACTGTTCCATCCAAATATTGATGAATATAGTCTAAATTATTTAGACTATGTTGAATGGGAATTGGCTGACATTCAGTTGTTAAGGTCCATTCTAAAGGTAACTTAACGTCTAACCATTTAATTGTGTAGGGGACTCGGATATTGGCATCGGCTTTATTACTCTGAATTAAAAGTGTTTGTTTGGGGCTTTTATTTAGGGCTTGGAAATTCATATTCGTGCCTGTAACTTTATAATAAATTCTGTAAATTAAAACTAATGATTGGCTTCCTGGTAAGATCTGGTAACCCTGGGTTTTAATGTTCAAGGTTAATGTCTTAAGAATATGAAGATCATTCGGGCTTACTGTGAAATCCGGATAACAGTCAAAATGAATAAGACCATTACACAGACTTGACTCAATAATTCCTAGCATACTATCGCTAAAATTGGTGAATCTTCCATCTCTGAGGCAGAGACAGATAGAGGCATTAAGACCTAATCTGGTCAAGGGCTTAACTGCAACTTGGACTAATCCAATATACAAGAAATTGTTTTTGTCTTTCCTATGTTTCTTAATTGACTCAAGTTTAAGTAATTGGCATGTTTCGTGTTCTTTACTTAAGGCATAGACTTGTTCGACAGTCTTAACATGGGTAGTTGACTTGAAGGATGTAATAGACCATTGTTTCTTGTAGATTTCTTTGCTAGAAACTCTGGGTATATTCCAATCTTTAAAACTTAATTCATTTGTTGACTCAAATTCAATTTGTTCTTCATTTACTATATCTGGGACTCGGCTTATATTGGCTCTAGAACTGGAAGAATTGACTGAGTTGGTTCTTAGAAGGCGACTCATGCGTACCTTTGACTCCATGACGTTCATTGAAAATAGGGTAACCTTCTTCATTAAGTTTGACTGCATGAATTATATTACTCTTTGATGTTTCCATTAAATGTTTATCCCACCAAGAACAAAGTGTTCCGGTGAAACCAATTTCTAACAGAGGGACTATTTCGGATTATCTTAGGTTATGATTGGTGACGTAACTATTGGCAACCACAGACATATGTTGTAACTTATTTAAAATTTCTTGTTCGGATAAACCATCGATATTCCGCTCATATAGTTTATCATAAGACACAGAAAATTGACTATGGGTTCTTTCTTCAAATTGGATATTTGGGGGCGTAGGCTTAGGATACCAATTTTTTGTAAGACTCGTAGGATTGACTTTGTTTCTTAAACGACTGAGTTTAAGGTTTTGAGAATTTGTTCGTAATTCTAAATTACTAAAAGCTTTTTCAATTCTTGAAATATTGCTAGTATCGGACTCAACACTAGAGGCGGACATAGCTGACTCATTTTCTGAAGGATCTACTGAGACATTAGACTCAAACTCAATAATTCCTAGCGTACTATCGCTAAAATTGGTGAATCTTCCATCTCTAAGGCAGAGACAGATAGAGGCGTTAAGACCTAATCTGGTCAAGGGCTTAACTGCAATCCAATATGCAGGAAATTGTTTCCGTCTTTCCTATGTTTCTTAATTGACTCAAGGTTAAGTAATTGGCATGTTTCGTGTTCTTGACTTAAGGCATAGACTTGTTCGACTGTCTTAACATGGGTACTTGACTTGAAGGATGTAATAGACCATTGTTTCTTGTAGATTTCCTTGCTAGAAACTCTGGGTATATTCCAATCTTTAAAACTTAATTCATTTGTTGACTCAAATTCAATTTGTTCTTCATTCACTATATCTGGGACTCAGCTTATATTGGCTCTAGAACTAGAAGAATTGACTGAGTTGGTTCTTAGAAGGCGACTCATGCTTACAAGTTTTAGATTCAAGGCTTTAGAGGTAGAAGAACTACAGTAACTCCTATGGTTGACTCAAAGGTACCTGTGGCGTGTATATATATATATACAGAAGGGGACTAGTGCCTATAATCTAGAAGAACTAGATTAAAAAGGATTTTTAACTAGTTAGGCGGAAGACTTGACTTTTGTTTGGCTTGATTATTTAATGACTTGAAGACTTATCTAATGGAGGTGATGACTTAGATACTCAATTTGGTGGACGAAGAAGGCTTTGAAGAATCGGAGCAAGTGATAATAAAAACTTAGAATGGAGTAAATGCACACTATTAAAATATAAAGATATAAACCAATATAATCGTAATTTAAATAACCTGAAAACATATGCTTTAGAATTTGAAGGACTATGGAAAAATAACTCAGAAAATAATATTAATTGAAAATATTATTGACTGAGGAAGCTTTGACAAACAAAGTAAAACTTACAGAAATCTTAGTTCAATGAAAGCAAGCAATGCCACGCAGGACACTCACACTCCACTCTCACTCACAACTATTGTAGTTGCCTCAGGTCTATAACACTGAGAGAACTATGATAACTGAAAGAAAACACAATGTTCACTACTCAAAGCTTGAACCTTACAAATGAAAAACTTCTAACTTATAGACTTAGCTTACAAGAGAAGACAAAATAACTTTTGAATTAACTTATACTTTAACTTGGGTGAAAAACTTTTAACTTTGACTTTGTCGGGGCATCTTTGCTTTAACTCTGAAAAGAAATTTTTCACTATGCTTTCGGCTACTTTAGCTTTGACAGAGGCATCTTTGACTGAGAGGCTTAATCTTCGTTCAAATCGTAAGGGTATTGACTATCGGGGGCATAGTCTGACCATCTGGGCTTTGGCTTCTGGCTGAAAGGCTGACTAGGCACTTGACTGGAGGAAGATTTTGACTTTGGACTGGCATCATCATCATCTTCATCATTCATTTGAGAAACTTGGGCAAGGAGCTACTTTGCTAATTCTGTTAGCTCTTTTTTAGATTTCCCTTTGAGGGAGGCATTGGAGTTGCTTGGGGAGGCTTCTTTAACTAGATCAATTGGCATCTGAAGAGGTGGAAACTCTATATTGACTTGAAGAATAATTTTTTCTAGGATAACTTTGTCCCACCATTTAACTGCAAAATAACGGCTTAGAATTCTGGTGTCCCAATTAATTTGATAATTCCATTTTAGTATACAGGGCACCTTGTATTTTGCAACGAAATGAAGGAGATTAGGAAAGAACTTTTCTGACTTGGTTAACTGATACTTCTGGCTAAAATATTGAACTGTGGGCTGGAGATCATTAGGAATGATTTCCCAAACGGGGCCATGGATATTCCACCATTGGAGAAACCAACATGGGAATTGGGCTTTGAATTTGGCATCAAAATTAAGGAACCATGAATGACTAAAATTTGGGTGCTGATGATAAAAAATTGTGTACCAGGCATCAATGTAATCACTGTAAAAAATTGGGTACTGCAGTTATTGTTTATCTTTTTCTTTCCTGGACATGGCTCTGCTTGTTTGTCCTGCAGGAACTCTCTTGTGAGATAATCTGGAATGCTGTTTTCACTACCTCTCAAATATTCTAACTCAAAATCAAAAACACTCAGAATGGCCTGCCATCAGAGTCAAAGCCCAATTAGAAGATCCAAATATTTTCCCCGAAGCCATAGTCATCTTTTTGTTATTGAAACTTACCTTGAAGATTTATCTGAGCCAGAGAAAATAGCTAAAAAGTTCTTTCCTCCTAATCTTCATTATTTCCCAAGTCATCCTTCAAAGTCAATTAGGTTTTACAAAGATATCCTTTATGAAACCCAGTCAGTAGAAATTAGGCCAATTAAAGATAAACAAACATATGCCACAATTTTCCATTCTCTTTATATTCGTCAAATCATTAAGCCAGAAATGTGGAGCAAAAATGCCTATGACCAGTTACCTCTTCAATCAGGCCTTACCTATAATTATGGTGATTACATTGATGCCTGGTACACAATTTTTTATCATCAGCACCCAGATTTTAGTCATTCATGATTCCTTAATTTTGATGCCAAATTCAAAGCCCAATTCTCATGCTGGTTTCTCCAATGGTGGAATATCCATGGCCCCGTTTGGGAAATCATTCCTAATGATCTCCAGCCCACAGTTCAATATTTTAGCCAGAAGTATCAGTTAACCAAGTCAGAAAAGTTCTTTCCTAATCTCCTTCATTTCGTTGCAAAATACAAAGTGCCCTGGTTACTAAAATGGAATTATCAAATTAATTGGGACACCAGAATTCTAAGCCGTCATTTTGCAGTTAAATGGCGGGACAAAGTTATCCCAGAAAAAATTATTCTTCAAGTCAATACAGAGTTTCCACCTCTTCAGATGCCAATTGATCCAATTAAAGAAGCCTCCCCAAGCAGCTCCAATGCCTCCCTCAAAGGGAAATCTAAAAAAGAGTTAACAGAATTAGCACAGCAACTCCTTGCCCAAGTTTCTCAAATGAATTATGAAGATGATGATGATGCCAGTCCTAAGTCAGAATCTTCTTCCAGTCAAGTGCCTAGTCAGCCTTTCAGCTAGAAGCCTAAGCCCAGATGGTCAGACTATGCCCCCGACAGTCAAGACCCTTACGATTTGAACGAAGATTAAGCCTCTCAGTCAAAGATGCCTCTGTCAAAGCTAAAGTAGCCGAAAGCAGAGTTAAAAATTTCTTTTCAGAGTTAAAGGAAAGATGCCCCGACAAAGTCAAAGTTAAATGTTTTTCACCCAAGTTAAAGTAGAAGTTAATTCAAAAGTTATTTTGTCTTCTCTTGTAAGCTAAGTCTATAAGTTAGAAGTTTTTCATTTGTAAGGTTCAAGCTTTGAGTAGTGAACATAGTGTTTTCTTTCAGTTATCATAGTTCTCTCAGTGTTATAGACCTGAGGCAACTACAATAGTTGTGAGTGAGAGTGTCCTGCGTGGCATTGCTTGCTTTCACTGAACTAAGATTTCTGTAATTTTTACTTTGTTTGTCAAAGCTTCCTCAGTCAATAATATTTTCAATTAATATTATTTTCTGAGTTATTTTTCCATAGTCCTTCAAATTCTAAAGCATATGTTTTCAGGTTATTTAAATTACGATTATATTGGTTTATACCTTTATATTGTAATAGTGTGCATTTACTCCATTCTAAGTTTTTATTATCACTTGCTCCGATTCTTCAAAGCCTTCTTCATCCTCCAAATTGAGTATCTAAGTCATCACCTCCATTAGATAAGTCTTCAAGTCATTAAATAATCAAGCCAAACAAAAGTCAAGTCTTCCGCCTAACTAGTTAAAAATCCTTTTTAATCTAGTTCTTCTAGATTATAGGTACTAGTCCCCTTCTGGTATATATATATATTTATTATGCACGTGAGATAAATGAAAGTTTGTGCTAACATCGATAACCCTTGATTGAGTTTCAGCGGATGGATTTGAATTACTTATAAGTTTTGCTAGAAGAACTACGTATGGCTTGATCCCTTTGTACGGGTACGTAGGCAACCTAAAGTTACTAGGTGTAGCCACAAGATCAAGTGCTGAAGGTCTGTTCATTTGGGTTATATTGGAGGTTGATAAAGGATTCACATTATTCTAAAGGTTGAGTTCATATTCAAAGGGTGGGATGTTTTATTTGATTTATGGAGGCCAGAGGCCATTCAAGTTATTCGTCTGATGCATGTTGAACGTTTGAGATTATAAAATCATGTTTTTTACAGGTAAAATTTTTGGGAAACGAGTGAATTACAGGAGAGACCCTGCCGAATTTTCGGCAGAAGTCAAACTTGAAGAAAAAGAATTTTGGAAACTTAGAAGGGCATTTTGGTCAAGATTGCCCGGCACCTGCCAAGTGTCGGACACACACAGAGTTCGGCTCCAATTCCAAAGTGGAATTTAGGTTGGGTCCTATCAATTTGGTATTAGAGCATTACGTTCAAATCCTTGTGGACTTCGCACTTTGTGTGCATCCTTAGGCTTTGGCAGTATGATATGTTCCGATGTGGAATGATGCCTCTCCAACACAAAGTGTCACAAATTGTATTAAAGATGTTTCGTAAGTTCGTAACCCTTGAAAATGTAGTGAATTTTATATCTAGGGTTGCAAGAATCAACTGTGAATTGGGGCAAACCAAGGTGAGAAATGACGGTGTTCTGGGTGAAGTGTTACTTTATTCGTGTGGGCTCTAATGTCGTGATTGACAGGAGTGGAGATTATAAGTTCTCTAACCGACAAATTCACGAAACAATATGCATTTTTATGCACGTACATACTGTATTTAGTGTGTTCAACTACACGGCTAGTTTTCACCCATTTCATCAAAGACAGAGAGCTTAGTAGTAGATTGGTAACTTGGAAAGGTTGAGAGTATTGTAGATGAGTATTGTCTAAACAATAAAACATTGCCACCAAGGACAATTTAGAATCGGCCATCAATGGTTAAAGTTGACACTGATCCAACAATTTCGGATGATTAAACAGATAATTCGTTGGAGATATTTAAGTAAGCAAATCACATAGGAATACATATTTTTCGCGACATTTAATTGCACTTCTATGTCACGGAGGGGTATTGAAAGAGTACTTCATGAAGTTACTTATGAAAGATCTAGAAGATACTCAAGAATGTTTGCTATAGTAGGCGTGCAGTATTCAAACTTGCCAATAACCTTGGGATTCAGGAAAGAGATGAAGTTTACGTTATCCTTGACAGCGGACAAATGTCAGGAGAGGTACTAGTGTACAGGCATCCAGGTTGGCATTTTGGTGATATTCATGTTTTAAAGTCCAGATATGTAAAGGAGTTAGAATAAGTTGTCAGAAATAACAAATATGTTATATTCTTCTCTTGCAAAGATCTACATTCTGTAGATGATGAAATGGATGGTGGAGATTTGACGGTGATCTTTCTCAGCTGTGAAATATTTTTAAACCGAATGAACCTTGGATCGAAGCTTCATCATTAACTCTAAAAATTGCGGGTACTAGACCTAGTGACCTTTTGCCTAATCAAATAGAAGGGTTACAGGGACATTGGCCCAATGATGTTGAAATTATAGTTGGTGAGTGAGTATTCTTGGAATTATCTCCTTGGAAGGTGTAATGAGGTTTGGGAAACGTGAGAAGTTAAGTCCCCGTCAAGTCAAGCTGATGAGGAAGCCACTTGGGAACCCGAGGAGCAGGTGCGGGCCCAGTTCTTATCTTTTCGAGTGGCAGTTATGAAATTTCGACGATGAAATTTTTATAAGGGGGGTAGATTGTAACAACCCGATCCTAAATTAATAGTCAGTTAATAAAATATTCAAGAAAAAGATAATTTTACCCCAGGAATATTTTAATAGTTTAATAGTTGACTTTTATTTTGGGAAAGAATTTGGAGATTTGAGTAGTACTATTGCGTAGAGCACGTCAAGATGAGTCCGAAGACACATAGTGAGCTCAAATCAGAGTTGTAACGAAGAAGTTAAGATCAAAAGAAGTCCAGTGGCACAATCGTAAATTTTTCAAAGTTCAGTTTTAAAAAAGCCCAGAGTTCTTGTTCTCTCTTGCGTCCTCCACGAGCAGCCAACTTCAGACGGAGATTTCTCCTCCGTCCAGCCACCAATTCCGACGCCACAACTTGCAAACTCTTCATATAGCTCTCCGCTTTCCATACATACCCATATCTAGCCTTGATTCCAAGCGATTAAACCAGAAATTCGAGCCAAAACCGAGCCAAAATCAAGCCCAAAACGGGCTGTTTCGAAACAAGAAATTCTGACGAGTTCTCCGACCAACTCCGGCCACCCCAAGCCATGCAATCACACCTAAAACACTCCCCTACCTTCCCTTTGTAATTTCCCTCAAAGACCCCACGCAATCTCAAGTTGAATTAACGAATTCAAACTAAGAATTTTCTAAGTTTTTCAAGAGACAAAATCGTTCGTTTCAGGGCTTTAACAGTGGAATTGATCTTCGAGTCAAGGTATAAAGTTACTCCCCTTGATGTGCTTGATATGCGGGTATGATTATTGGCCGGCTGTGGCTGCGCGTCGGTGGGATATCAAGATTAGGTTTTTGTCCTAGAATGATCCCCACATCATCCCGAGCACGACGGTATGCTCGGATTTCAATTTGGTTACCGTTTGACTGTTGATCGGATATCGCATATTAGGCATTATCCAGGTTTGATATGTTCGGACCGTTGGATCGACTTCATTTTCAAATATGTTAATTTAGGCACCCCTAGGATCGTGTAGAAACTCGCGGATCAAGAATCGAAGTCCCGGATACTCCTATTCAATAATTCAAAGTTTAGATAAACGATAACCATCCGATCGTGCGATCACTAGCGATCCGACCGATCGATTTGGACCAAACTTGCAGGACAGGTATAGTAAACCTTGTTGAACCTGTAGGAACTTTCGGACCAAAAATGGGAGGTCGTGGGCCCCGCAGGCCTGGTTGACCCAATTTAGAAAGTTTGACCCTCGGTTGACCGTGAGTCTTCCGAGGTAGTTTCACCCTTCGAGAAGTGCTAGAACAACCGTGTAAATGAGGCTTGACTGTTTGTGAACTATTTTGATTATGTTTGGATAATGAGTTTATATTATAGTGTTTTATGTTATTCTTGGGTGTTTTTCTGATATTCAAAGTTTATCTTGTTATTTATTTATGTATTTATTATTATTATTATGAGTATTATTAAAGTATATGACTGAGTGATATTAGATTATTCAAATGTTTATGGGTTATTAGGTAATCGTTTTTACTTTCTAAGGGTATTAGAACATTCATAATGGACTCCCTAAACCACCTCCTTAGCTAAAATTTGAGGAGGAATTGAAACAACCCGCCTCCAATCATGCTCCCTATTCAGCTCCTAAAATAGGGAGACCTCTAGGAGCTCCTAAATCTAAGGAGAGAGAAAGGACTCCTAGTGACTCCCTATAATTAAATGCTACCATATTTTAAACATTTATTTAATGATGTCTTTAATTTTATCATATTTTTTCTGCATTTTATATTTTTAATCACCTTTCTACATGCACCATTTTTTCTATTCTTTGCCGTGGTTGTAGGTGCTTTGCAAAGCACAAACAATTTTTTTTTTTTTTTATGACCGCCATTTCTATTACGTGGAACTATAGTGCAACAAATATTCTTTTTGCCGTAGCTGTAGGTGCCTTGCAAAACACAACAATCATAGAATAACAAATAAACTTACAATTAATTCCTATCAAATTACATATGGAAATTCTTGCAAAACGGATGGGGAGTTAAATTTAAATAGTTTTTGTAGTTTATTATTTGGGAATATTTAGTATTTGAATATGAATATTTTAGAGTGCTGTTATTTCCACCCACCTGTCCTATTTTCCCACCCACCATATAAATTTGAAAAAACATAATCATATTATTCCACCCACCATTATTCCTAAAATACCCTTTACGGTGCATACCACCATTATTTTTGTAAATCATCCATAATCAATGTATGAATTTAAATACATAACACGAGTTTGGGAGTTGTATGTGTAGATAGAAACTGAGGAATTGAAACTAACTTCAAATTTGGGAAGAGTTGAAAACCATAAACATTGCATCACAAATCCAATGGCGGGTAACAAATTTGTTTCCTTGTATTTCAGTTTCTTTGTACTTTAGTTTTACTTTTTTTTTGTTGGTGTTAGTGCTCGCGTGGTTTCCTTTCTAGAAGTTTAGCATTGTACGATCTATTTGTCCTCTTCGTTAATGAAAGCCCACTTTGATCAAAACAAAAAATCCAATAGCGGGTAACAAGAACTTGAAGAGAGAGAGAGAGAGAGAGAGAGAGAGAGAGAGAGAGGCTGAGGTCGGGTCAGTAAGGAGAGGGTTGGGGTGGGGGGGTGGGCGGCGGTGACACTAGGGGGTAGGGTGGGGGTGGGTGGTTGTGAGGAGATGGTGGGGTGCTAGGGTTTGGAGAGGGTTGTTAGGGATTCATTCAAAGAGAGAGAAAGAAGGAGACGTATTAGGGAACAATGTGAGGTCTGGGGATGATTTTTTATTTTTATGAAAAGCTGGAGATGAATTTTTAATTTTAAAGCTTTTCCCTTTGTTAAAGTTTTTTTTAAAAATATTTAAATTTTACATTCTACATTTAAGTTCATTATTTTTAACTTTATATTAAATATTAAATATTTTTTTCCTAAGTCCTTAGAAGTCATTTTATAAAGGGGTGAATTTGTCTTTAAAATTTTGAAGATAAAATGGGTGGGAAAATAGGACAAGGGAGTGGAAATAGCAGCACTCATATTGTATTGCAAATCAGGAATTAAATTTAAACATAAGTAAAGTATTTATGACAAAAAGAAATAAAGCATTTATGACTCTCCAAATTATGGAGTATGGTTGGAGTTGAAATTTTTTAGAGAGCTCCTAAAATCGCTTTTTTGTGTTTTTAGCTCAATTTTAACTAAGAAATAGGGAGCATGATTGTGGATGCTCTTATACCATGTTTGGTTGTGTAAAGTTGTGAACGGTTTATTAACTGGATTATGGTGTGAACAAGAAATTAATTAAATGTCTTGTTATATGTTTAAATTTAATATATACTTAGCGGCTTGGAAATGATGAATCATGGACACTAGTTCTTAACAGAATATGGTATATATTTTAAATGTAGTTGAGAACTGATTTTTGGAAAGTTGATATAAGAATTGGAAAATGGATTTGTGGAATAAGAGAAAGTCTATGACAAGTTTCAGAATATGGTTTTCAAACCCACCATGGGAGTACCCCCGAGTTCTGCGAGGATGTGTGTTCTCAGGCTGACTACATGTCCCCTGAGTTCTGCGAGGAGTGTTTTGGGTGTGATTGCATGGCTTAGGGTGGCCAGAGTTGGTCGGAAAACTCGTCGGAATTTCTGGTTTCGAAACAGCCCATTTTGGGCTCGATTTTAGCTCAATTTTGGCTTGAATTTCTGGTTTAATCGCTTGGAATCAAGGTTAGATATAGGTATGTATGGAAAGATGAGAGATATATGACGAGTTTGCACGATATGGCGTCCGAATTGGTGGCCGGACGGGGGAGAAATCTCCGTCTGAAGTTGGCTGCTCGTGGAGGACGCAAGAGAGAACAAGAAATCCGGGTTTTTTAAAACTGAACTTCAAAATATTTACAATTGTGCCACTAGACTTCTTTTGATCGTAACTTCTTCGTTACAACTCCGATTTGAGCCCACTATGTGTCTACGGACTCATCTCGACGTGATTTACGCAACTGTACTACTCAAATCTCCAAATTCTTTCCCGAAATAAAAGTCAACTTTTAAACCATTAAAATATTCCCGAGCTAAAATTGTCTTTTTCTTGAATATTTTATTAACTAAATATTAATATAGAATCGGGTTATTACATACTCAAACTCCCGGAAACCCTACAATTTACCCCCTCTGTTAACCAAATCGTTAGTTAATATGTTAAATGCTGATGTGGCATTTGTGGGACCTATTTTTTAATTAGCGTGGACTTCCATGTGGACAAATATATAATTAAAAATTCTCTAATTTTTAATAAAAAATTAAAATCATATTAAAAATTAAAAATTATCTCCTCCAAGCCCCATACCAAACGAACCCAGCTACTCCAACCACCAAAACAACCACCCAATCCACCCAAACTGCCACCTAGCTCCTCTACTCGCATTCCTAAATAACTTACCCAAGCCACCCATCCCAGCCATACAACCCATCTTGTTCCAGCCCAACCCCCATAATCTCTCCCCCCTTCTATCTCCTCCCCAACACAGGCCAACCCTCAAATCCCCAACTCCTACAACTTTAGGCTTCGAGAACTTGGTTGCGTTTTGAAAATGGGCTATCGATTTTTTCAAGGGCGTGATTTTGATTCCTCCATATTAGTCCAAATGGTTGGATCATTTTTATAAATAAAAAAATAAAATTTGGAGGTTGCTGCATTTGTTTCACAATCTGGAGTCTAGCCACTTGCAGATCTGGGTATGGGGCTTGGTGGTGGGGATATGGGTGTATTAGCATAACTGGATCGAACCAGATGTAAAAGAGAGAGAGAGAGAGAGAGAGAGAGACTAAGAGGGGGCGAAGATATTTCAGAGGAGGAGGGAAAGGGGATGGGGCTGGGGCGGGGCTCCGTGGAGAAGAGGGGTGACGCTGGGCTGAGAAATTTCCGAGTGATCGGGAGGTACGATGGGCAATCGGGAGGGGCGATGGCTCTTTGTCGACCTCGAAAACCCAGGTGGTTGGGTCGTCGTCAACCTCGAAAACTAAGCGACGTCGTCGCGAACCCATATGCCGAATCTGCCGTACGTGTCCGACGACGCGCAGATCTCCTCCTCAAATCTATTGGCTAGGGCTCTGGTATTGGTTAGGGCTAGGAGGAGAGGACTGAGGGAGAATGAGGTGGTGGGTGGTGGTTTGGCTGGCTGGGGGTGTTGATTTGGGTGGCTTGGGGTCTTGGGTTGGTTAGCTAAGTCGTGCTAGGGGAGGGTTGGGAGGAGAGTGATGGAGAGATATTTTTTTTATATTTTTTTTGTCTATATGGAAGTCTATTTTCTTAAAAAAATAGTTCATAAAAATGCCACATCAATATTTAACAGATTAATTAACAATTCGGCTAACGGAGGGGGTAAATTGTAGGGTTTCTGGGAGTTTGAGTATGTACTCGTAAATAACTCTAAAATTAAATATAAACTTTAAAATGACCCTATAACTCAGGGGGTTTTATATAATTTGTCCTATATGAAACAAATTGGGGCCTATGCTCCGTATTTCTCTTTGCCCATCTGCCCTCTGCCCCTCCCCACTCTGGCCTCTCTCTCTATACCTCTGCCCTTTTTCCCTCTCTCTACATAAATAACTTAGTCAAAAAGGCTTTTCAACATAAGTGTTTTCTCCACACAAGCATAACGTAATAAAATTACTTAAAATATCAAATATTGCATAATTAAAAAGGAGACTAAGCTAGCTACAGACCTCAGCGAGTCATCAGCTTACTCATCTTCTTCACTGGAGGCCGAGTCGGTTTCTCCACTACTGGAGTCGACTTGTATTTCTTTCTGGTGGCCTTTATGGACGTGGGTGTTACCAAACTGGAAAATTCCTACCCGCTTAGCTCTGCTCCCCTCAATTTTATTGTCAGTAATGCTGAAGAAATTGCTGCTTCTGCCCTTCGTTTTCTTCTTACCTCTCTCCTTCTTGGGCTGGAGAGCAGCACGAAAATTGGAACGCGTTTCTGAGTACTGGGAGCTGCTGTTACTCTTTTGGGGGTCGATGGTCAGTCTAGAAAAATCCTCAGAAATTGTTTGCTTGGGATGACGAGTGGTAGGCTTCAGAACTAGGTGACCTGTAGCCATTTTTTCCACCTTGGGTCAATATCGGGGCAACTTAAGTTTCTGAGGTCTATATAAATATAAGGAAAACGCAACAGGCTCGATATTTCCGCATTAAAAAAATAAATAAATAAACAGGCTCGATATTTCGCAGCAAGTGTGTGAACTCGCTTTCAGGAAGCTTCAACGCATTTACTCTCTCTTTTTTCACGAAAAAACAATAATATCTTATTAAGGAAAGAATGAACGAGTACAACCAAAGTTCCCGATAAAGAGAATTAGACGGGTATCTCTACACATGATAAATTAAAAAATATATCTCACATAAAAATCAGTAATTCTATACTTTTAAAATCAAGAATTTTTTCAAGTAATTGTAATGTGGTATTGGAATATTATATAACTTGTGGATGTTCTATAATATAACTTAAAATTGATAAATATTAACATACGGATGAATTATACCACATAGTTGTATTATACCACGTAGTTGTATTTCACAACTATACAATAATCTCACTAACTTATTATGAAAACGAGTAGTTGATCCAATGTCATCCCTTACGTCACAGACTTAATTCCAAATAGGTAAACATATTATAAAGTCTTTTTCAACTGCATATTTTATGTAGTGAAAACCAGTGTAAGAAGAATTCCTATCAAGAGGAAAAAAAAACAAAGAGTTAAAAGCATTGGTGGGGACGAGAGCACGTGGTGGTAGTTTAGGAAGGAAGGGCCCCCGGGTGTTTCTTCCCTTCAATAATGCTAAAAACATAATTTGGTGTAGGAATTCTCGGGAGGAGATCCCTCTTCGTTACTTTTCTGACACATGTGACATTTTCCCACATATCCAAATTATTAAGAGCATCTCCAAATTTTCAAATTGATTTTTTTACTTTTTAGGACATTTCTTATTGAAAGGTGATAGCATATTTAACTCACACACATTACACGAATGCTAAAATTCGAACCCATAACCTTACTTAAGAGAGTAAATACTCCAAACAACTACACTAGTGGGTCCTTTACTTCAAATTGAAGTTTGTTGACTTATACGTGACAATTTGAAAAAATTTATTTGCTACTTTAATATTTTGTGCCCAACAAACTCTTCAATTCAACTAATACAATATTTGACTTCAAACTATCATAATTAATAACATTCTTTTTTAAAAAGATAATTAATAACATTTTGAAAAAAAAAAAATTTAATTACTAAGTCATTAAAACAAAATCCCCTTCTAAGAATTTCCTATTGACGACAGTGATGGTACTCCTCAAGACGAGAAGGCGTTTCATTGGCACTAGTGGACTCAAGAATGTTTTAGCAAAGGTGCAATTTTAAAGGGCCATAAGCTTTATAAATAAATAAAAATTGACAACCAAACATCCTTATAATTGAACCAATACCAATGTTATTCATAAGTCATAGAAAAAAAAATAGCATTACAAGTAACCTACAAATTACTAATTATATAAGCCAAATTAGAAAAAAAAAACCAAAAACAAAAAACCAAAAAAGAAGAAGAAAGAAACTGATTATGTGAGTCTGTCATTGGTTAGATGCCGAACAAGCAACAAGGTTCATCACGGGTTCTAAGGGGAAATTCGGGGTGGATCTTATCAACATCGTCATGATGTTTCAATCTGAAATCAGTACTTAGGCGAGAGGGGTAAATTTAATCTATAACTAGAGTGTCAAAAGGTAGAATAGAATCAATGTTCCTAAACACTGATTGACTAGTCAGCAACTAGTCACAGACCTGAGATTACAAATCACAAACCACACACATATAACAAACAATCATCAAAACCCCTGCAGACTTAGAAGAGAATTAGGTGACAACCTAAACACTCAAAAGGACCCGTTAATCTAGGCATCTCATGTGCTAGCAACAACTATGGGGGTATGTGTGTGAGAATCCATTAAATCATAATTATGAATAATAATAACAGATGATTAGTCAAAGTCATAGAATTAACAAACAAACATGTTCACCCAGAAACCCACCATTATGAAAAATTGGGAGTCATCACCCGACCATGCAATCCATTAAGAGAATAAGAATTTGTACAAAGAATACAAGTACTAGCTTAGAATTCCTAGATCTATTAAGAGCATCCACAGTGGGGGGGTGTATATGGGGGTGTATGTTAAATATACACCCCGAGTCACCGGAATCGTCTCCAATGGTGAGATGTAAATGGATGTAAATATACATCACCACCATGGGAATGTAAAATAAAATGTATATTTACATCCATTTTTACATCCCTTGCAGGCGGGACCCACCCGAAAAAAGAGAAGAAAAATGAAGAAAAGTCAACATAAAAGACTGGGACCCATGGCTACACCCCCAAATTTACACCCCCCACTGGAGCAAAAAACATATTTACACCCCCCGGAGGTGTAAAAGGGATGTAAAGGTGGCTTTATACCCCCGAATTTACACCCCCCCCCCCCCCCACTGTGGATGCTCTAAGGAGCAGCAATACCTCTCTGTACAATCCTTTTCTTCAGCTGAAGTCCCTCGTGAAAGTGGCAGCTATATCCTCAGTTCCTTCACCTCATGACTTCAGAAGCTCAGCAGTATGCAAAGAATGAGATGATGAAATGTAGATTATGTAGTTGAAACCCAATTAGTTTAAGAATCCATTCTTGAAGAAACTAATGTAAGAATCTTATCTAATTCTGTATGTATATATGATTCTAGATGTTTGTACAATATCTGGCCAAGCATTCCCAAGCAAATCCAAGCAAAGGGAAGGGAGTCCCACATCGACAAAACACAAGAGAAGGGGACTCTCCCTTCCCTATAAAAGGAGACCTCTCCCCTTCAAGAAAGGGAGAGGGTTTTTGGGCAGGCTACTACTGGGGCCTCATGGGCTTACCCATGAGCCCACTTAAAAACCCACGGATCATACCAGATCCTCAGCCTTCGGCCTCCATCCTTCGACCTCCAGCCTTCAGCCTGCAGCCTTCGGTATTCTTCCTATTCTCCTTGAGTCTAAACCTATGTACAATGTATACTCACATTATCGTAATGAGAACATACTTCTCCGTTGACGTAGCCCATTATTCGGGTGAACCACGTACATTTGTCTTCTGTATGTATGTTTACTTACTTACCAAATGCTTTCACATACTGAGGGTCCTCACCTTCAACATTCACCTCATCTTTAAGTTAGTCTATTTACTATCCATCTAGTTTTAGTGCCTTCGGCCTTCGGCACCCTTGCACCATTCGGTGCGTGCGATGTCTTCACATCCCCCCAATGATTCGACATCTGCCATCGGCCTTCGGCACCATTGCATCATTTGGCACGTGCGATGTCTTCACATCCCCCCAATGATTCGGCATCTGCCATCGGCCTTCGGCACCCTTGCAGCATTCGGCGCGTGCGATGTCTTCACATCCCCCCAATGATTCGGCATCTGCCTTCGGCCTTTGGCACCATTGCATCATTCGGCGCGTGCGATGTCTTCACATCCCCCCAATGATTCGGCATCCGCCTTCGGCTTTCGGCACCCCTTGCATCATTTGGCGCGTGCGATGTCTTCACATCCCCCCAATGATTCGGCATCTGCCTTCGGCGCCTTCGGCACCCCTTGCATCATTCGGCCATCAGCATCAGCCTTCGGCCATCAGCCTTCGGCCATCGGCATCAGCCATCAGCTATCAGCCTTCGGCCATTAGCATCGGCCATCGGCATCAGCCTTCGGCCATCGGCCATCGGCCATTAGCTTTCAGCCTTCGGCCATCAGCATCGGCCTTCAGTGATCAGCCTTCGGCCATCAGCATCGGCCATCGCCATCAGCCTTCGGCCCTCGGCTCCAGCCTTCAGCCATAGCCATCAGCCTTCGGCCATCGGCCATCAGCTATCAGCCTTCGGCCATCGGCATCAGCCTTCGGCCATCATCATCGGCCTTCAGCGATCAGCCTTCGGCCATCAGCATCGGCCATCGGCATCAGCCTTCGGCCATCAGCTCCAGCCTTCGGCCATCAGCCATCGGCCATTAGCCTTCAGCCATGCTGAACGGCACCTTCTAGGAGACACTTCTCCAGCGCCTTTTCTCAAAGCCATGCCGAACGGCACCTTCCAAGAGACACTTCTCCCTTACGGCGCCATCAGACTTCGGCCCTCAGCCTTTGGCCATCGGCATCAGCCTTCGGCCATCAGCCATCGGCCATCAGCCATCAGCATCAGCCATCGGCATCAGCCATCAGCCTTCGGCCATCGGCATCAGCCATCAGCCTTCGGCCATCAGCCATCGGCCATCAGCCATCGGCCATCAGCCATCGGTCATCGGCCATCAGCCATCGGCCAGCGGTCATCAGCCTTCAGCCATCGGCCATCAGCCTGCTGAAGAATGAGCTGAGGCATTACTTGGCCAGTGCATTGATGACTACAAGTCCCCAATCAAGAAGTACCTCCTTAATCGGGAACTTGGGGGACTCCTGTTTGTACAATATCTGGCCAAGCATTCCCAAGCCAATCCAAGCAAAGGGAAGGGAGTCCCACATCGACAAAACACAAGAGAAGGGGACTCTCCCTTCCCTATAAAAGGAGACCTCTCCCCTTCAAGAAAGGGAGAGTGTTTTTGGGCAGGCTACTACTGGGGCCTCATGGGCTTACCCATGAGCCCACTTCAAAACCCACGGATCATACCAAATCCTCAGCCTTCGGCCTCCATCCTTCGGCCTCCAGCCTTCAGCCTTCAGTCTTCGGCCTGCAGCCTTCGGTATTCTTCCTATTCTCCTTGAGTCTAAACCTATGTACAATGTATACTCACATTATCGTAATGAGAACATACTTCTCCGTGGACGTAGCCCATTATTCGGGTGAACCACGTACATTTGTCTTCTGTATGTATGTTTACTTACTTACCAAATGCTTTCACATACTGAGGGTCCTCACCTTCAACATTCACCTCATCTTTAAGTTAGTCTATTTACTATCCATCTAGTTTTAGTGCAAACACTAGATGTTAGCCAAAATGAGCTAAAAGCAGTGACAGCTACTCTTGCATAGTGCCCTAGTTATGGTCTCGAATTCTACCCTAAATTCAATGCAGCTGTCAGCCAATCACGGTATTCAAAAGGCGACAAAAATGAAAACCATGTGAAAATCACGTGGATCAATTTTAATGAGCTGGCAAGAAAAAGCAGAATGAACCACAGCGTATGACAGGTCATCTAAATGACAGAGAAAACGTTTTTCAAACATTTCGAAATGCTAAATGCAAAATGAATGAAATGCATGGATAACTTACCATCTGAATGCTTCACACACACAGAGAGATTCCATCTTTGATAGCAGAAGACTTCTTGTGACAATACTTTAACCAAGCCAAGATTACCGAGCATAATTCATTACTTATAAAGATGTAAATATTATTAGTCATCCTAATTCTGTACTCAAGGTGATAACTCATTAATTTGATTAAACATAAAAACTCGTCAAAGAATTTTTAGAGTGTGACATAACATATTAATTGCATGTTAATATAATTGATTTCCGTAGTTTTTTGAAGGCATGAAGAAGAATTATACTCGCACTATGATGATCACCTTTGAAAATCAGGGGCACCCCTAATCACGTTCCACCCTGTCATTATTGTAAGAGTACAAGAATCAGGTTTTTGGTTGATTTTATGCGCTAGCGGGCCCCGTGTATGGTAGGTGATGAGTGAATCACGGGGCGGTTGTGGACAGAAAAAAGTAAACAACGTGGTCTTCAGCTTTTGTTGGCAGGGGGCCCACTCGGGCTCAAGAGCCTGCCAGCCTCCTGTACCCGCTAGAGGCCTTCGTCGTCATCTATAGAAAGAGAATTGAATCCGGTGAAAATATCATAATAGGACTAATAATACATTATTGACATTGAAATAATAATTGAGAATTTCACTACCAAAATTCTATTTTCATAAACTTCCCATTTTTCTCCTCTGCACTACTCGAATAATTTAGTTATATTTAGTGTTGTACTCAGTGGTGGTTCCAGGATTCGAAAGCCAACTGGGCAAAACTTATATATTAAATTTGACGGTACGAGTGAATTTCATTAATAAATATAAAAATATATAATAGGGAGGGGGAATGTAATGAGTCTTACCATCAAATGCATCTATATCTACAAATACAAAAACTAAAATAAAAACCAAAAGTTAAAATAAAAGAAAAAATTAGAAAAAATATATATATTTCACATTTTCAAAAAAAGGAGGAAAATGGGAATGAAGAGGCCTTTTTTTTTTTCCCTGAGTTGTGGCCTCCTTTCTCCCCTTGTTTTCTTTTTATAAACGTCCATTATAACACCCGTTTCTGGCTTACCACATCGAGCTTCACACAGCCCGTAATTTCTTGCTTTCCACCTCGAGCTCCACAGCCCTATCAATCATGTTACGTAGTTTCTGAAACAGCTATCTTTATGCGAGACAAAAGAAAATTATAGGCTGGGCTTGGGGTTTGTGCAAGACAAAAAACAATTAATAATCATAAGTAGTGTAGGTAATTTTTTTAACAACAAGAGAGAAAGAAAAGGAAGAAAAAATAAAGAGAGAAGGAAAAAGAATATTAAAAAAAAGAGAGAGAAAGATGAGAGAAGATAGAAGGAAAAGAACGAAAAAAAAGAGGAGAGAGAGAAGAAAAAGAAAGAAAGAAAAGGTTTAATTTAAGTGGGCTGGACATATGTAGTGTAGGTAATATTTTTTTAGCAAAAATTTGGGCCGGGCATGAGCCCAGCGTGCAATAGGCTAGAAACACCCCTGGTTGTACTGTTAACTCTTTGATCAATGCTGAGATCAAAACCGTCACGTGAGTCATTTCAACTCAATTTGTCAGGTCGAGAAGCTAACTCTAATACTATGAAAGAAGTTGAAGTTTCAATTCAAAACCAATTGGCAATAGGGAAAGTAGCTCAACTCCTTATAAGTTCTTGATGGATTTATTAACTTTCCAATGTGAGACATTTCTTCACATTCGCACATGGATTAATGCATAGGACATGAAGCGCAGAGATATACTATGGTTGGTTTGTTCATGGAAATTTGAGAAGCATACAATGCAACAAGATTTACAGGGAAAGATGACTTGCAGTCTGGTGGTGCGGTAGATGTGATATTGATAAATTTTGGGATTTTGAATTTTCTAAAAGAAATATCAATTACTATTTAATAAATTAAAATTGAATGCGAAAATGATAAGTAGCTAGTTTTGGGTTTTGATTTTTTTAATTAATTTTTAGAGTATATTTCATTATTTAATATCATAAATAATTATTTAAAGAAAAATACACACAAAATTAAAAATTGAAACGCATCAAATTACATAACCAATACAATCAAAGAGATTGGGACTTACATCGAACATCTGATCTAAATACAATTCATTTACCCAGAACAACTGCGATCAAATTGGATAAACTCATTTACCAAAATCCACAACAACAAAAACGAAGCCAGAAGGGGATAGAGAGGTGGAGAAAATAAGACATTGTTACCAAGAACAAAACAAACGGAGACGGAGAGATTAAACTCACCAAACACCATATTGGATTTTAGTCCATTTTAATTGAAGAAGTCCAGTCCAGTCTACTCCAGTACAACCAACCAAGCAGGCCTAATTAGTTAATACTTCTTCGTCGTCTTCAGAACTGGAGGCCGGGTCGGTTTCTCCGCTACTGGAGTGGACTTGTTTTCCTTTCTCCTGGTGGTGGCCTTTATAGATGTGAGTGTTGTTACCAAACCCAAAAATTCCTACCTTGCCCGATTTATTCGCCTTAATTTCATTCCCAACAATGCTGAAGTCATTGCCTCTTCTGCCCTTGTTTGTTTTTCTCTTACTAGTCTCATTCTCTTGCTGCAGAGTGGCACTAGTTTTGGAACTCATTCTCGAGTTGTTGCTGTTTTCTTGGTCGACGCTCGCTTTAGAATCCTCAGAAGAACCTTGCTTCTTCTGATCACCAATCGAAGGCTTCAGAAATAGGTGGCCGGTAGACATATTTTTCACCTTGGCTTCATATTGTTAGCTTATCAGTCCTTTATAGAAGAATAATGGGCTCACTTGCCATCATTCAGTATGATTATGATTTATTTATTTACAAATTAATCATGCTAATAGCCTCTAGAAAACATATACCCCTTTCAATATTGATCAGTTGCTAAAAAATATTCGTCCTAAAAAAAATCATTTAAAAAAAAATACAAAATACAAATGATAATCTAAACTATAATAGAATAGGGTTTCTCATACACACACTACCAAGGTGCCATGAAGATTCAAACATGAAACCATTGATCTAAAGTCAATGCCCTTTTCCACTAGACTAGACTCCGTTAACGCTACAACTTTTATATATATATTATTATTGTACTCCCTTATTTGATTTTCTTTTCATTTGATAAGCAGAGGTAGTTTTTTATATTCTCACTGTCGCACCGTCGTGCAGTGTTATTAGCCCATCCTCCAGTGTCCTAGAATTGCCCCAAGCCCCACTCTTGCCAACCATTCGCCTCTCTCTATGACCCTCTTCTCTTTCATCATTTCACCTGCCTTCCTATTCTTTTCACTAAAACACAAACCAAATTCTCAACACATTTTCAATGGGAGGGTAGATGTTTGTTGCGAGTCTGTGACTTGATTAGAGGTTTGTTATTTTCCTTTTTCTTTTCTTTTTAAAATTTAAAATTTTAGTTTAGGAGTTTTTTGTTTCATTAAGGGCATGTTTACGTATCAGTAATGGAGAAAGTAAGGAATCGGAGAATTTAGGAATCGGGAAACTACTGAATCGGTATGGGAAGAATCATTTCCATTAAGCTGTTTACTAAACATATGGAATTAGCAAAGGAATGAGGTTGATTCCCATTGTTATTGTTTACTAATTTTCATGAATCAGAATCCAAATTAATTTGATTATTAAAATGCCCTGCACATTTTCACCACAGCACATATATAATTCTCAAATTGGCTAAGGAGATCAAACTAATCCAGTAGCAAACTAGTAAGGCGGTGTAAACATGAGGAATCAATATGTTGAACAAGATGAACAGCAAGAGGCCAGTTCAATGATAATGTTAATAACACCTTTGTGAAGAGCCAATTTCAAACGAAAAAATAAACTCCGATAAATATATATCTTGCACATACGTAACTAGTAAATAATCAAATAATAATGACCTGCATAATCATCATACTACCAAAAAAAAAGATATATAGTATCCACAAAAGTCTTTATCAATGACCGTACTATGTTTTGTGATGAATATGAAGACAGAAGATAGAAGAAGATAGATAGATAGATAGAATGATTTACATAGCACAAGGCGTTGCTGCTGCTTATGGGAGGTTGTGTCTGCAACGATAACGTGAAAAAGAAGTTGGAGTGTCTTGGAACTTCTTGGCGTGAGTTTTTATTTTTTTTTAGGGTTTGGGGTGTTTTGGAATTATGGTAAAGTAGTAAAGATATTTTTGGAAGTTATTAAGAGAAAACAAGAATGGGAATCATATCGACTACTCCCCCTAGGTGATTTGATACCCAGTTTTGAGGGAATGTGATTACGGATTTTGAGGTGGGACCCACTAATTTTTTCATTCCTGATTGCAAGTAAACGCAGGGAAAGTCAGGAATGGAAATCATTCCCTTTCCTCTCATACCTATTACTGATATGTAAACATGCCCTAAGAGAAATGCTGAATATTCCTAAAAAGCGGTCATATGCAACGCACATGTCACTTTTTGGACGAAAACTTGGATGCCATCAAGGTGTAGTGATAAATTATGAATTTGAAACATTAAGATGACACTTCTTTAAAAGTTTTTATAAAAGTAATAAATTAAAATTAATGTATAAGTTCAAGTAGCCCTAAATCCTTAAAAAAAAAATATTGAGGAACCGTTTGTCATAAACTCCTATACCAAAGCCTATGCAACCTTTATCCTAAACTGTCTTCAACCCTCAAGTTGCTCCATTGTTTGGTACCCAAGACGATAGATAACTTTCATTTTGTGATTAAGTAGAAAAGAAAGAGAGAGTATCAGTGCTCGTTATAGAATGAGCTCTGGGGAGGATAGGAGCAAGGTATTAAATATCGGTTGTTTTGGAAATATCGGGAGTTTGAAAATGTGGAAATTTCAACGGAAATTTTGATAAAAATTGAATAAAAGTCATGAAAATTGTTAGAAAAATATGAAATTCTTGAATGAAACTTGGACATGTTCATTTAATCAATTATCTACTAATTTAATAAAAGAAATTGAAACAACTTAAGAGATATTTAGTTATATACCCATTATTAGCACCATTTAATTTCTATAAACAATCCCAAAAGAAAAAACCCAAAAAAATGATAGCTGGCCCTAGTTAATTTAATTTTGATTATTAAATTACTTTGATGCCCTATTGATGAGGTTTTGAGGTTGAGCTTGTTTTAAGAAATCAATGACATTTTTGTAATTTAAAGGAACTTCGAAGCCTCTTTGTTATGTTGTAAATGAGTTTTGGGGTGTGTTTCTAAAGTCCATTTCATATAGTTTTTTTTATAATTTGGGCCCTATATTAGGTATAATAGTGAATCTCCAAAACTTAATTCCTTGATGAGCTTGTGTGACTAATTACATACTGACAGCACTTTCACTAATTACAAACTTTGCAAGAGAAAAAAAAATCAAGATTTTTATGATGAATAAACAAAGAGATAAATTATTTATAAACAAAATAATAATCTTAATTCAGATTTTAGGATATTTGTGAGAAAGATCTATAAGAAAGATGGGGGATTTTTGGGAAAAAAACAAAAGGAGCGGGAAGCACGTATACATTTAATAAGAGTTGAAGCCTTTAGCAATTTAGCAAGTCAAGCTTCAACTCAGTTGGTAGAAAGGTCTCGTGGCAATTCATTGGTGGAAGGGGCTCGAATCACCCAGTGTTAAATTGTTGGAATTTTTAAAATCTAACAGATGCGAGATAAAGAGGAGCATCTACCTATATCGCCAAAATCTCGATAATATCAGTGATCAGCTAGCTAAATTCGCCGATTGTCGATAAAGTCATGATAAATTAAAGAAGCTTGTCAAAATAACCTAGTATGAGAAAAGAGCCGTCTCTGACTTTTGAGTGGCCTAGGGCCAAAAATAAATTTTAAATGTAGACCCTTGTATTGTTAAAGATTTAAAGTGGTTTTTATTTGGCCCTTTATAATTTTGAGTTCTCCAAAAATTACTTTTAATATAGACCTCAACAATTATATAAAAGATATACAAATATTAAAAATATGGCCTCTCCCTTGGTCCAAGGCCCTAAGCTATCACCTTCGGGGCCAGGCCCAGGGTTGGCCTCATACTTTATTATGGTGCTGCTGAACATGGCGCCCGAGTTCAACTGATGGGGATTATAACGCGATATTCCAACAAACAAAAAAAAAACTAACTTCTTCATATAGAAACCTAGAAAAATCACTGAAAACTACTTTCACGGATGAAATCACAAAAGCCAATCTGCATGATGCAACAGAAGTGCAGATTTTTTTCATTTGAATCCCACCTTCTACAATGAGAGTAGTTGCAGAAGTCCCATCAATAGCACTGGAAGCAACTAGCTTGCGGAGAAGAGAGAGAATGTCTTGAAGAAGTGAATAGAGAGACGAAGCTCGACGATTTGGAGGTTGAAAATGAAGACGTCGGTGCTCGCGTCGCGTGCTCGTTTCTCGCATGTTTTTGGCTCTTAATTTGGGCTGGGACCTTGATTTTAGGAGGACTAAAATAGGCCCACCCAATCCAGGTCTTAATTCAGACTTTGTTTGGACTAGGGGAGGACTACTAGTTCTAAATAGTCCAATCCCTACCCTAGTCCAATGTAACAAACGTGCCTTTGTTTAGTTTAGTTACCAAGCTAAGCTATGCGGTATCCCCAGACTTTGAATATTCTTTTGTAAACCTATATATCTACCACCTATTAGCACAATAAACCAAGAGCAAGAAAACTCTCAGCAGCACCCATGATAAACCACCTTTTGATCATATTGCAGCAAGGACTCTCGTACACCATTTGCTGCTGGCAAATGATCAGGACAGCTCTCCTCTTTGTCCTTACACAGAACCTTAGTATATATAGCCCTAGGGTTGTGTTAATATATGTTAACGGGTGAATTTGTACCTAACGGATTAAGACATAATCACACACATAACACAACTGTTTGAGTGGTTCACCCATAATGACAGGTCACTCATGAAAATGGCATAGAAGATTTGGTCACTTGAACTATGTTAGCCTGAAGATGCTACAAGATAAAGAAATGGTGGTTGGACTTCCTAAGTTGGAAAGTTTTGGAGATGTGTGTGAGGGCTGTGCTATGGGCAAGGCCCACAGAGAAGCATTTGACAAAACTAAAGTGTGGAGAGCTTCACAACCATTGGAGTTAGTACACTCAGATGCATGTGGCCCGATGCAGGTCACTACACTTGGAGGAAACAAATACTTCCTCACCATCATTGATGATCATACAAAGATGTGTTGGGTGTTCTTTTGCAACACAAATAATGTGTTTTCTCAGTGTTCAAAATATTTAAAGCCATGGTGGAGTTGGAAAGTGGATTTCAGATCAAGAAGCTAAGATCAGACAGAGGTGGTAAATATACTTCAACAAAATTCAGCAAGTTCTGTGAAGACTTGGGGCTTGAAAGGCATTTAACAATGGCCTATTCTCCTCAACAAAATGAAGTTGCAGAGAGGAAGAATATAACCATTGTGGAGATGGCTAGAACAATGCATCATGAAAAGAGAATGCCTACCAAGTACAAGTGCTCTTAAGAACAAGACCCCATTTGAAGCATTCAGTGGAAGAAAACTTGGAGTAAAGCATATGAGAGTGTTTGGTTATCTCTGCTATACTCATATTCCATCTCAGTAGAGGCATAAGTTAGAAGAACTAGTGAGAAGGGAGTCTTTGTTGGATATGGAACCTGTGAGAAAGGGTACAGGGTGTTTAAACTAAGAATTCAGAAAGTAATTGTGTCAAAAAGTGTGATATTTGATGAGAAATCTCTCTGGAATTGGGAAACAATTAATGAAGATGTGCAAATGTCAATTCCTTGGAACAATAGTGAGGAAGCAGGGATGACTGAAGGCGAGATGGAGTTTGATTCTCCTAATCAAACTCTATCTTCTCCATGTGCCCGACCTTCATCAAATGATGCCTCACCAAGTACCCGATCTTCATTAATTGGTGTTCCACCAAGTGCCCGATCTACATCAAATGAAGCTGAAACGTCTGAACTTTATGATCACACACCTATGAAGTGGAAGAATCTAAATGACATCTTTGCACAATGCAAAGTAAGCATTGTGGAACCTGAAAACTTTGCTGAAGCAACTCAAGATGAGGCTTGGAATCAAGCTATGAGAGAATATATCACAATGATCGAGAAGAATTCTACATGGGAGATGGTTAACAGACATGGTAACAAGCCAATTGTGGGTGTAAGATGGATCTTCAAGACAAAGCTAAATCTTGATGGTTCTATCCAAAAGCACAAGGGATGACTTGTAGCTAAGGGATGCACACAAAAGCCGGGAGTAGATTTCAACGAAACTTTTGCTCCAGTGGCAAGATTGGATACAATTAGAACTCTATTTGCTTTGGTTGCTCAAAGGAATTGGAAACTTTTCCAATTGGATGTGAAATCAACATTTTTAAATGGAGTGTTGAAGGAGGAAGTTTACATCGAACAACCTAAAGGTTTTGAAGTTAAGGGAGCAGAAGACAAGGTGTATAAGTTGAAGAAGGCTCTCTATGGTTTGAAGCAGGCACCAAGGGCCTGGTATGGCGAAATTGACACTTATCTACTCAAATGTGGATTTCAAAGGAGTATAAGCGAAGCTACTCTGTATGTGAAGACTAAAGAAGGTATTAGTACAGTCATTATGTCAATATATGTGGATGACATTGTGTACACTAGAAGCAGCATTGAAATGATGAAAGAGTTTACGGAGGATATGATGATTAAGTATAAGATGACCGATCTGGGCTTGCTGCATCATTTCCTAGGAATGGGGGTAATCCAGAAAGAAGGGAGAATCTTCATTCATCAACATAAGTATGCCAAGACTCTGCTTGACAGATTTGGTTTGAAGGATTGCCAACTAGCGAGCACGCCACTAGTTCCAACAGAAAAACTCAAAAGAGAAGACGAAAGTGAACTTGCAGATGAGGAGACCTATAGGAAAATTGTGGGGAGTTTACTGTATCTTACAACAACCAGGGCAGACATTATGTATTTAGCTAGTTTGCTTGACCGATTTATGCATGGTCCCTCAAAGAAGCATTTGGAGCTGCAAGAAGAGTACTGAGATATGTGCAAGGAACTTTGGATTATGGCATTGAATATGAGTCTGGAATATGAGATAAAAGCACATCGGGCTATGCCTTTCATTTAGCAGTGGTGCATTTTCTTAGGCCTCAGTAAAGCAAATAGTGTTGCTCAACTGCAGAGGCTGAATATGTCAGTGCTGCAGAAGCAACAACTCAAGCAATTTAG
>BPUM01000392.1:0-60304 GCA_020521455.1 Prunus kanzakura
AAAAAATACTGGATTTTCCCCCTATAAATACCTAACAATTTTATTCACTTTCCATACCAAATCTTCATACAAACTCTTCTCCTTCCAATATTTTTTTCACTCCACTCACATTTTTTCTACTAGTTCCATTTGTATCAATAAGAAAAGTATTAAATAATATGACTTTTTATTAAAAATATTTGCACATGAAAACAAATTTTAATTATAAACAAACTTTATTTTATTGCAAACAGCACACAAAACAAAGCATAATTCCAAACACACCACACACAAAATAAAACATAATTAAAACAAAACATAATTCCAAACACACCACACACAAAATAAAGCAAACTTGAAAACAAAGCATTAATCTTGACTTCATCCATTGTGATTGCCTTTCATCTCCCACAAGTGCTTGATCAAGTCAACTTGATGCTTGTCGTGAACATACGAAGATTACATTTCCTGGTAACGATCAATCATGGGGTTGTTGAACCGAGCATCCCGAAGTAACGGTTCGTGCTCCAATGGATGTCCATTTGGTCTCATCGGCCTTTCATAAATTCTTGTCAAGGCCGTGTTTATGGGATCCAGTTCGAACACCTCTGGAGCATCATAATCATACTCATCTGCCACAATCATGTTATGGAGGATGATGCAAGTCATCATAATGCTCCGCATCACCTCCTCATCAAACATCCGAGCAGCACTCCTAATAATACCCCAACGAGCTTGCAAGATACCGAAACACCTTAACACGTCTTTCCTATTACCTTCTTGAAATTGCAGCAAAGCTTTTTTCCCTTCTCGGATTGGGAATTCAGAATTGTTTTCACGAATGTCGTCCACCTAGGATAAATTCCGTCGGCAAGGTAGTACGCACCAGAGTATATGGTATATGTTGATTTGGTACGTGATCTGGGGGAATGAACCTCGCAATACATCGTTGAACACCAGGGATTGACAAGCACATTGAGGTCATTCTGAGATCCGGCAACTCCGAAGAAGGCATGCCAAACCCCAAGTGTCGAATGAAGCTACGACCTCTAGAATTATACTTTTTTGGCCCTTTCGATTCCCATAATCTCCTTGCCAAGCAATTGGGCAATTCTTCCACTGCTAGTGCATGCAATCGATGTTTCCAATCATTCCTCGGAAACCTCGAGTCTCAGCTTTTTGTAGAAGCCTTTGAAGGTCCCTAGGCGTAGGTTTGCGAAGGTACTCCCTCGTGTAGAGATTTTCTACGGCATCATAGAATCTCAACAAGCACTCTAGGATAGTTGATTTTCCCATCCTTGCAATCTCATCCACCTGCTCTGCAGATGCCCCATAAGCAAGCATCCGCAAAACAACTGTAAGTTTTTGCTCCAGGGAGAAGACCCAAAACTCCAACAGCACCATACTTCTGAATGAAGTATGTGTTGTAATTACAAATATCATGCATGATTTTTTGGAACAAATGTGGCTGCATTCTATATCTCTCTCGAAACTGAGAAACAGGATATAACGAATTTGGGATAAAGTAATCTTCCAAGAGATTCTTACCCCGAGACTGCCTACGTCTGTCCAGATTCAGGGCACGACGACGGTGGTGTTGCCTTGATTCATTAAACATACACACCGCTACAACCATTTCTTCCTCTTCTTCATTGGCCTCCCAATCTTCCTCAGCACGTCTGCGCCGGATTTTCTTCCTCTTCTCGCTCTTGCCTCTCCAACACCCTCCTCAAGTTTGACATTGAGAGTAGAATGTGTTTTGCAAAATCTGAGAAATGAAGGAATAGATAAAATATAGTGTGAGAGGTATGAGTTGATGGTGTAGTTTTATAGAGGGATTCAGAAGATAGAGATGACACGTGGCACAATTTTTAGAGGGTGAAAATCTTATCTGAAATATGAGATTATAATTTTTTAAATATCTAAAATTCTTATCTGACATGGGACACGTGACGTAATTTTAGAGGGTGAAAATCTTATCTGAAATAAGACACGTGGCAACCGAGAATCTCATTCGAAAATCTTTTCTGAAAAATGATGGACATGTGGCAACCAAAAATCTTATCCAAAAATTTCATTAGAAAATTTTATTCGAAAATGTAATCTGAAATTTTAGGTGATAATTTTATAATAAATAGTGACACGTGGCAACTGAAAATATTATCTGAAAAGCTTATTTAAAGTATAAAAAAATAGGAAATAAAGTACAATGAATAGTATTTGCCCTTGCCCTAGCCTTTTGGGGTGGAACCAAAAAAGGCAAGGTTGCCACTATTCACGTGAATAGTGGCAGCCATTGCCTTGCCTTTGCCTTGCCTTAGCCTTTTGGGGTGGACTTGCTCTAATGGATGCTTGTTTCTTAAAAGCTTTATACTGATTTCCTCCTTTTTATACATTTACTCAAATTCTCACATGCTTTTTTCCTTTCCTAGAAATTATTATCACATCATTTCCTTAATTGTGTTTAGCAGCCTTGGATTAGAAATTTAAATTCGATTTGTAGGTAGATAAATCGTTAATCGCATGCCGGCCATAAAATAATGGATTAGTAGTTCATGGCTTTCCCTTCCATATCGGATCCATCTGATCCTGAAGATTCAATGTCGAGAGATCTTGCTGCCATATGCCCTTGTCTCTCTGCTTTGTATGAAGCATTTTTTGTACCACTTTAACTCAAGGTGTACTCTCACCACCCTTCCTAGGTGACACATGTCCATGGGTTTAACTATAGTTAACTCTTTATTTTCTATTTGTTTGATGACATTATTATGAGAGAGATATAATGCTTTAATAAGGCCAATTCCACCGCGCAGGAGGGGGCCCGAGGGCCAAAATGCAATTGCAACGTGCCAAGTCCAGCCCAGGCAAGCCCACTGGCAAGAGAAGCCCGCCCTTGCAACTGAGGGCTGCTGACGTCAGCAGTGCTGAAATCAAATGTTTTTACTGTTGGCGTGTGGAATCCACGAGCCAACGGTAAAAAAATTTGATTTTCGCTCGCTGACGTCAGCTTGACATCACGCCCTGACAAGCTTCAACGGAAAGAAGCCATGTGGCGCTTCCTGGACGCTCGGATCAAATTTTTTTAAGAAATCCGACGAGTGTGATTTTTTTGGCTAAAAACATTGCAAAAAATTTCGAAATTTTTTATAAAAAATATATAAAAAATTTGGATTTTTTCCCTATAAATACCTAACAATATTATTCACTTTCCACACCAAATCTTCATACAAATTCTTCTCCTTCCAATATATTTTACTTTCCACTCAAATATTTCTACTACTTTCCATTTGTATCAAAAAACAAATTGCCTATTCCATCGAAGCAGAAGGCGCGTGGACAACTTAGGAAGATATTTAGTTGTGTGAGTGTTGGGTAAAAGTTGGTCATTGCCTGATCACGAGCAATGAGATGAAGTTCTCTCATATGTGGAGAAAAATTCATGGAGAATTTTGTGAAAGATCGGGTTCGCCTTGGACAGAAATGGCCTTGGCTAGTAGGTGGAAATTTTTAAATAAAGAGTTAGGGAAATGGAGAGATGCGTTGGCAAAAGCGAGGGAGAACGTTCGAAGAGGTCAAAATCTTAGCTCGAGGTAACAAATTTCTAATTGCCATTTTATTCAATTTAATGTTAATGCATTTCCAATTTTTTTTTAATAGATTATTCAAGCACAATTGTGGTTCAGTGCCATTGGGAAAGGCACAAAAAGTTTTAACAAGGACCAATGTTGGAATGTTGTGAAGAATTTTTCGAGATTCAAAATTATTTGCACAGGACTGACGATTGTGTTGAATGAGACACCGCTCCACGATTCACTGGCAACCGATTCGCCATTGTACTCCCTAATGGATCAAGAGTCACCAATCCAACATGCGCTGAGGCCTATTGGGAGAAAGACAACAAATTCCAAGAGAGGGAGCACTTCGAACATTGAATGTGCAAATTTTTTTGAGCAAATTGCTAAGAACAGCGCACTGAGAATTGAGAGAGACTTGAAAAGAGAAGAAACTGACAAGGCATGATATGAAGCATATGCAATTGAAAAGCAGCAAGCATAAGAACAAGACATAGAGGACAAAGAGATGAAAATCATGGCCATGGATACGAGCCATATGTCTCCTGAAACAAAGTCCTATTGGAAGTTAAAACGTAGGGATGTTATGAGAAGAAAGCTTTTCCATGACGATGGACCTAGCAACATGGATTGGTTAAATGATCAAAACCATTAGGTTGTATTGAAAGAGTTGCCATATCTATTAATTTGTTATATTGTTTCTCTTTTATTGAATAAAGAAAGCATTAAATAATATAGCTATTTATTAAAAACATTTCATACATCAAGACAAACCTTAACTCATTACAAACCACATACAAAACAAAGCATAATTAAAAACAAAGCATTAAACTTGACTTCATCCACCATGATTGCTTTTCATCGCCCATAAGTGCTCAATCAAATCAACTTGACATCTCTCGTGAATATAAGAAGATTGTATTTTATGATAACGGTCAATCATAGGGTTGTTGTATCGACCGTCCCTAATCAACGGTTCGTGCTCCAGTGGTTGTCCATTTGCTCCTACGGATCGTTCATAAATTCTTGTCAATGTCGCGTTAATGGGATCGGGTTCGAACATATTTGGGGCATCATAATCATACTCATCCTCCACAATCATGTTATGGAGGATGATGCAAGTCATCATAATGCTCTGAAGCACCTTTTTATCAAACATACGAGTAGCACCCTGTTGAGGCCCAAAAAGTCACGAGAAGCCCAAAGACATTTAAAGCCCAATATAACATATAATGTTGGTCATGCGTTAATCCAAGCTGTATTTTAGGAATTGATTCATTAAATAAATATTAGTGTCCATGCCATGCGAAACCAATAATACATTTTTCATATGTCAATCACCTATCAAGCTCACATGAACCCAAGTCATGTGGTTTACGGGGCTTGCATGAGGGATTGTGGTGTGGAAGGTTACAGAGGTCCACAAGGCCCACAGAAGCTCTTGGATAATGGAGACTTTGGGCTAGCTACTTGGGAGCACCAAAGTCCAAGCACATTACTTAGAGTTCTCCAATGTGGTTGAGCAAATGAGATATTTTTCAAGCACTTCCTTTTACCCATAGGAAATAGTCATTTTCCAAATACCTAGCTCTACCCGCTGGAAATAAGAATGTCCCAATGCTCCCTATTACCTGCTGGAAACAAGCCAATTCCAACACTCCCTTTTACCCATATGAAATAGTCATTTTCCAATGCCTAGCTTTACATACTAGAAAATAGCATGCCCCAGTGCTCTTTTTTAACCATTGGAAATAGGTTGGTTCCAATACCTCCTTTTACCTATTGGAAATAAAGGAAAACCCTCACCCTCTATAAATTGGGAGGCATTTGCTAGGCAAAAATCAACCTCTCTTGGTTGCTGCAAGCTTCTCAGCAACCATGAGAACTCATCTTCCTTCCTCCTTTCAGTTGTTGCAAGCATTCCAGTGGTTATCCCAGCCATAACCCTTCATCCTTTGGCTGCTGCAAGCATCCCAGCAGCCATCGACCAACATCTCTTGGTTGCTCAAGCACCCTAGCAACCATCAAACCACTTTCCTTCTCCCTTCGGCTGCTGCAAGCATTCCAGCTGCCATCCTAGCCATTTCTCAACCATCACAACCATGTTTCCTACTTTCTCACCCTTGAAATCCATCATCTTCTCTATAAAGCCTCACCAAGCATAACTCCAAACTTTTCCTTCCTTCCAAGCTATAAACACAATTGCCTTCAAACCTCAAGCTTTTCCTCCCATTATCCTTCTCTTGAAACTCTTAAATCCATAAAGCCTCACCAAGCATAACTCCAAGCTTTCCCTTCCTTCCAAGCTATAAACACCATAGCCACAAACAACAAATTATCAACACCCAAACTCAAGCATATCCAACACCAAGCCAAGCACATGCATTCTCATTTGCTAAACTTGTGGATCTTTAGCTCCCACACTCCAAGCTCTCATGCCAAGCTCATATAATCCCATATCAACATCAGCAAGTCATCTTCAACTCTTCTTCAAGCTGCTGGAAACATCAACATGTCATCTTCAACTCTTCGTCAAGCTGCCGGAAACATCAGCACCAAACACGCAGCCGCTGGAAGAACAGAGTACTCCCCTGGGACTTTCTTCTCCCTCGGGATGGTTTGGGCCTAGTCCTCGCTAACTCAGAAAAATGGGCAATGAAGGCTTGATCCACCACTCTATGGCGGTCCGAGAATCAACAAGCCCGGACGAGCCTTCCGACGGAAAAAGACCCCAACACACCCCTAATAATTGCCTAACGAGCTTGCAGAATACCAAAACACCTTTCCACATCTTTCTTATAACCCTCTTGAAGGGCAGTAAAGCTTTTTTCCTTCTCCAATTGGGGATTCAGAATTGTTCTGACAAATTCCGTCCACCTCATATAAATTTCGTTGGCTAGGTAGTACTGTTTGTGCCTAATAAATCACGGTCGTGCACTGTCCGAAGGGGCTTCCTTTCTCGGCCCTAGCACCTGCTCATGAACAGAACGCGGCGTTCCGTCAGGCGTTTTACCCTCTTCAAAGCAAAGGAAAAGCGGCGGAGGCATAATCATCTCGGCCTCGACCGCGGCACTGCAGGCCGAGGCCGAAGAACAAAAAGACACGGCCAGGGACATTAGAGCCAAATCGCCATGTGGCAGCCAAGGCCCACACTTCATTTAATGAAGTAATGCCTCTGACTAGCAAACCCACTGGCTGCAAAAAGGCATTTAATGCACGAGGGAAGGGGGGAAGTGACTAACGTCAGGATTTGGCGACAGAAATCAGAGTGGTTAAGCGCAGACATTCTTGCAAAAATTCTTACAGCTTGAGAGATTAGGTCGCTAGCTGTCAGAACATTAAATGCGTCTCCACGGCCAGAAGCGCAGAACCCACGATCAGGGCGGCGGCCGAGATTTACCAGGATTTATGGGGTCACACCACCATGCTTCACGATCCCAAATATCGATTGGACTACCCACTTACTCTGATCAGGCTCCACCATGTAGATTTTCAGCCTCGATTACTCATCCAAGAGCCCTTCCTATAAATACCAAGTTCAAACTACATTCAAAGGGTTCAAACACCAAACCAAAAGCCTCCCATTGAGCAAATTATATTTTCCTGTAATGCACTTTCAATACTTTTACTTGCTTTCCTAGGAGTAGTGTTAGATTGTAAGGAAAATCCATTCATCAATATATCATACGACCCTTGATTTTCAAGGCGCCGGAGCACCATCTCTGTTACGCTCTCACTCACCCCATATATCATACGACCGTCGCTCCCTGAGCAACGCGCCGGAGCACCGCCCAAAACCCACCACCAATACCACCATTAAACGGCCTTGTAGCTCAGGCCGTGAACCTGACGGCCGAGATTAGTTCCTCTCTCGACCACAATCGTTTGATTAGGAGTCGATTTCAAACAGGCGCACCACTTAACCATTTCACCCATATCACCATCTCGATGCACGGTAGACCGTGCTGGCACGCCCGCGCACAACTGCACCGCACCCAAAAGAAGGAAGCCACGTGTTAACGCACATCCCCTCGGCCCGGAGCACCAGACCGTGAGATTTGCGCAGCCAATAAGTAGCCATTCGAGTATACAGTTGTGGGGGTCTTTTTGTTCCAGCAGCCTAACGAATGGGCTTGGGCTGCTGTGAGAAGAAAGCGAACAAAAAGCCTCCTGATGCCTGGGTTCAAGAACCAGACTCCCAAAAGAATTTTTAAAAGACTTGCTGAAGCCTTAGAAAAATACGTTTGGGTTCTTTTCACCAACACCCAGAAGAACGCATGAAATTCGTTGATGACTCAGCGTGAGGAGCTTGTGGCATGGGAGCTAAGCTTCACAGGTTTAGCAATTTGAGAGAAAGATTGAAGCATGAATTTCTTTCGGAGAAAAAGGTTTTAGAGTGGGGGAGGGGAGAATTAGGATGGTTTCTATCTTAGAACAGAGGGAAACAATGCGAGTAGAAGATGGGGTCAATTCCAGTTCGCTTGACAAAGCTTGGTCTTGCTTTGGAATGGTGTGTGTTGCTGGGTAGAGGAAGCTCTCTTTTATAGGCATTTGGAACCCTAATTTCGTTGATCCTCCATTCCCACCTTTTCTTTTCCCTTTTTCCAATTGCTCCCTTTCTTGTGAAAATCTTTGACAAGAGTGCCTGAATCAATGGCTTCTTAAAGTTCCAAGGTTTTGTGCGGCTGAGCCTCTCCATGGGGGTGAGGCGCCACCTTCTTTCTCCCTTGGTTTTCAAATCAGAGCTTGCATGGGAAAAAGGAGAACAGAGGAAGTTGTTTGTCCACTGGGTATTTCTCCTACATTCATGGATTTCCTATGGTCCTTGCTGTGATTCTTTGTTGACCACATGGGAGCTCTGATATGGGTGGAGCTCGATGCTGAATTTTTTAGGAGGCGCTGGGCTGGGCTTCGTGTATAGCTTTGAGGTTATTAGCGTTCTCTCTTCCAGCGGCCCGCACGCTTTCGTCCAGCTGCTGGAAGTGGCTTATTCGTTTGTGGGCATTCTAATTATCATGGATTTTCCTAAATGCTACAGCAGCCTATGGGATGTTCTCCTAAGGCATTGGACCCCATTCTTCTCTCTCTCATGCTAACCCATGTATTTGGGCCCGAGGAATGGGCCTGAGTTTTAATGCCCCCAAGTGGCCTAAAACTTCCATTCCTCAGTCCCTCAATGGGCCCTGTGAGTGCCTGTACCCATCCATGCCACACCCTTCTCAGCAAGCCCCGGGTGATTATGTGGCTTGGGCCCACTTGAGCTTGTAGCATGGCACAATGGCATCGCATGTTTATTCGTTGTGCTTGTGCTTGAGTTTAATTGTGCTATAATAAGTCGAGATCGAATTAAATAACACCGGATGAGCGTGAATTTATAAAGCCGTTGCATTTTTGGCATGCTTGATTGGCGTGATGTGTGACTCATGGCTCGTGTAGGTGTGTCCCATAATTTCCCATTATGCCCCGATCGGGTTTCTTTTGTGATTAATTATTTGTGCTGGGCCGAGAATAAGCTTGGGCCTAGCCCTTGGATTTTTGGGCCTCAACAACAGTATTGTTGATTTGATACGTGATCTGGGGGGAATGACCTCTCAAGACATTGTTGAATACTGGGGATTGACCAATAGAATACAACGAATTTGGGATAAAGTAATCTTCCAAGAGATTCTTACACTGAGAGTGCCTATGTCTGTCCACATTCGGGGCACGACCACGGTGGTGTTGCCTTGATTGATTGAGCATACCCACCGCTAAAATAACTTATTCCTCCTCTTTATCCAACTCACGATCTTATTCAGCACGTCTGGGCCTGATTTCTTCATCTTCTCGTTGTTGCCTCTCCAACACTCTCCTCAAGTTAGACATTGAGACTAGAATGTGTTTTGTAAAACTGAGAAATGAAAGGATAGAGAAGATATGGTGTGAGAGGTCTAAGTTGGGGTGTAGTTATATAGAGGGATTTAGAAGATAGAGTCGACACATGGTGCAATTTTAGAAGGTGAAAATCTTACCTGAAATCTAATATTAGAATTTTATAATAAATATCGACACGTGGCAACCGAGAATCTTATCTGAAATTTGAGATCTGAATGTTATAACAAAATATGGACACATGACAACCGAAAATCTTATCCTAAAATTTTATCTGAAAATGTTATCTGAAATTTTAGGTGAGAATTTTAGAATAAATAGTGACATGTGGCAACCGAAAATCTTATCAAAATTAATGGTTTAAGTATAAAAAATAGGAAATAAATTAAAGTGAATAGTAATTGCCTTTGTTCTTGCCCTTTGGGATGGAAAAAAAGCAAGGGCTGCTACTATTCACGTGAATAGTGATAAACCTTGCCTTGCCTTTACCTTGCCCTTGCCCTTGCCCTTTGGGGTGGAAGTGCTCTAAGATTTTTCCTGATTTACCCTTATTCTATTAATTAACCCAACAAACTTTCCACTTTTCTATTAATTACCAATGAAGCAAATAACAACCCAAATAATTAACAACAGCAGGACGATCATTACTCAAAAAATAATTGATTCCTTCGACAATGCTGAACACTTTGACAAAAGTCAAATCAAATACTAAGAGTTCATAACCCAAAAAAAAAAAACAAATCAAATACTAAGAGGCTTTAATCCTTTGATTAATAAGAGACTTTAATCCTTTGATTAATAGGAGACTTTAATCCGAATTGAACCTAACTAAATCAAATACCTTTTTTATTTTATTTTTATTTTATGAAATGGGGGTGATAAACCCCAACAAACAACTACACTTTAGCCAGGGAAATTTGACGAACGAGAGACCCCTAAAAGGTCATCAACCAGAGTATCATTTGCCCACACATGAGCATGATCAAAATAGCAAATGCCTAAAGCCAGGTTGTAGCTCCACCTTGCAAGGTAGTTAGCAAGGCCAATCTTTTCCCTATAGATATGCTGAATCAAATACTTTGATCATTTAACAAAAAACAAATAAAATAAAATTGATCGAACAAAAAAAGAAAAAGAAAAAATACCCTAAAATTATGATAATCTTATACTAGGTCCAAAAGGTTTTCTTAAAATAAAATACTCCAAAGAAAATTATAGAGAGCTAAGTTATGTCATGTATTATGTCCTAGCACTAGACACACAAAAAAGAACAATTTCATGTTGTTCCTACTATCTTTTTCTACACTGCAAAAACTTGGTCTAAGATGTTGGTGGATGTGAAAAACTCAGTTGATGAGCTGGTCCTTGAGGTCTTGGTTGATTGTTTTCCTGTAAATTAATCAAACAATTAAAAATAATACTAATGAAACTTAAAACAAAAAAATATAGAAAACTATATGTGTAGTGAATTCAATAAATTAAGATAACAAACCTGTGGATGTATAAACGAGTAATTGGACAACATTGGATGTATAGCTTGGTATCCAAGTGGGTGATTTGGAATCCTTGAACACTAGAAACAATTGGAAATCCATACGGAAGATCATGATTATGTTTAGCTACAAATTTTTTCACAACATATTTTCCATCTCGATTAAGTTTATCCCAAGCATTGCCTTACATCCAAATCTTCTTTGTTCTCTTTTCTTCTTTGGAGTTGTCTTTTTTCTATAGAAACCTTCACAAGAACAACAAAATTCTCTTTTATGTATCCATTCTTGTCCTTATTTACTCTAAGCTTTCTCACACTAAATCCAACACCTCTAGCATATGAATTGTAATATTAATATGCCTCCTGTTCATTATCAAAATCCATGCCAAGTGTTGGAACGTCACCAAATTTTCTTTTGAGCTCTTCAATTTGCTCAGTATGATCCAAGGGATCAAGACTTTCATAATCAGAATCTAAGTGTACACAATCAACAGATTATTCACCATCAATGGAATTTGTAACATGAAATTCATCCTCTTAATGGTCCATGAGGACACTAGCAGTCATATTACTTGATATTCAATGATGCACAAAAGAAAAAAGAGAGAATATTCAATGAATGCTACATCCATAACGAATTATAAGAAAAAAACTTAATATTCAGAGTCTTCCAATTCCCGTGAAACTGTTGGCATCCCAATCTTAGCGAAGGATATGTATTGTTAAATTCAAATTTGGCTTTGATACTCAGAAAACTAAATAAAGCAAAGCAATCACTAAAGTATAAAAAATAAAAATAAAAAAGCAATACAGAGTACTTTAAAAAAAAAGTAGCAGCATAGATGATACCTATCTTTTGCTTGAACAAAGGAAGTCAGTCTGGAATTATTGGGCAGTGCACTCTTGGAGCTGTTAAGTGCCCATTTGGCATTGTTATTTGGGGTGATAAGTGATTTTTTAAATAATTTGGGAAGCCCAACCCGTTTGGTAAACTATGAAAAAATCACTTATTGTTAAAAATTGCAGCGAAAGAAAGCTATACGGGAAAGCAACTAATGAGGTGTTTTCATTTTCTGATTATGCAGGAATTAGTTTCAAAGAGGCGTTGAGTTTAATGATTATGCAGCAATCATTTTCTGATTATGCGGGAATCAGTACCAACAACACTTTTAACAAAAAGTTTACCAAACGCAAAACTGCTTTCTTTCATAGCTGATTTCTCTCACAGCAAATCTGACAATAATTATTTTCACAGCATAACAATGCCAAAGTCTTCAAATATGAGCACCCAAATTGTGGATAATCTAGAAACTATAAATTCTCAATTGAAGGGACTTCTGTGTTTTTATTGGAATAAGAACGTCTGCCTTTTCAGTTTCCATTGTTTTGATTTATTTTTTAAATTAAATTAAGAGTGCTGCTATTTCCACCCACCTTATCTTCCCATCCACCATATAAATTTTAAAATACACAATCCTATTTTTCCATCCACCAATATTCCTAAAATACCCTTTTAATTATTACCTCATTTCCTCCTCCTTTATTCTCTCTGCTCATGTCTTCTCTCTCTCTCTCTGACGCCCACACATCTCTCTCATTTTTGCTGTATCTTATTTTCCATCTCACACGTTCCATCTCTTTCTGTCTCTCATGTTTACTATACAAACTAAAACTGTTTTTTGTTGTAATTTTTTTTTTTTTTTTTTGTAAATATGGATTATGTAAATATAATCATATTTATGCTCTTAGCTTCCTACTATTGTAAATAAACTTTTTCTCCAAAGTTATCCAAGGGCTAGAAATCTACTGAACTTTGCAATAAAAATATATAAAACACCCATGCAAAACACAATATATGGTCAACAGGCAAAAGATGACCATCCCTTGAAACCAAAACCTGACTCACGCTACCCAATTTCTGAACATACCCAGCAAGCTCTTACCCACCTTCCAAACTTTCTGGTCCACTGACAGAAACATGTTAATCCCCTCCCATTTCGTGGTCTTGACCCAAGCCTCAATGGAAACCACACCATCTCTCAAATCAAACTTCCCCTAGTACAGCAAGACCTTTTCTTCTTCATCAAATATTCCACCATGTATTTCACACTCTTTATCACATCTTCATGCAAAATATCCCCCACCAAATCACTGCATTCCTCAAAAACCAACGACCCATTAACCCCCAAAGCCTTCTTCACCTTTTCATGCCTCAAAAAATCCTCAACCAAACTGATTTTATAAGGAACGTTCTTTGTGTAATCAATAGAGCCCAAATCGTAGAATTGCTGATTCATAGGAGGTTTTCATATTTTTAAATTGTTTAAGAAAAAAAAATCATAGTCCAACAACTACTCATCTCCCAATGCTTTAAGTAATCGTAAAGATCTTAGAAATTCTGTTCAAATAGGATTTCCTTACCTTTTCGCCAAAATCGTTCTCTTCAACATCCATTCTCTTGTTGTTTTCTTCTTCATAAGAAATTTGATTGAATGAATAGAAAATAGAAGAAAATTATTTGAGAATTGAGTTCTGAGCACTGAAAAGTCATAAAAGGAATCATGAGCAAGGAGTCGTAGCTTTCTTGTGTGTTTTTTCTTTCTGTCAAACGATAGGGTTACATAAACTTGAGAAGTTGTGTCTTTTCTTTTTTTTATATTTTTTTTTCCTTCTTTCTTTTTCCTTAAGTCCTTTTAAGTCATTTTACAATAAGGTTAAATTTGTCTTTAAAAGTTTAAAGATAAGATGGGTGGGAAAATAGGATAGGTGGGTGGAAATAGCAACACTCTAAATTAATCAAGAAAAGTGGAAAGTTTGTTGGGTTAATTTTTAGAATAAGATTAAATCAGGAAAAATCTTATTAAAGCATTGTTTCTCTCTCATAAAAATGTCATCAAACAAATACAAAATAAAGAGTTAAATATAGTTAAACCCATGGACATGTGTTACCTTTTGGGAAGGGTGGTGAGGGTACATGTATAACTTGAATTAAAGTGGTGAAAAAAAAATTCACAATTTAATATATAAGGGTAAAGTGGTAAAATACTTATCATTTAAATACAAAAATTAAAAAGAAATTAAAATTAACAAACACAAAACTCCCTAACGATGTGGGAGTTACCTCCACCTCTCCACCAATATATAAAAGAATAAAAGATTATAAAAATATATATTAATTTTTTTATAAAAGAAAAGTCTTTGACAACCAAAAAAAAAGCCGATTAGGACGTGTGTGAGCGTGTGCCAAGATGCTAGTATAACAAGAAAAGCATACGTGTCGATATAAGTAATTTCACCTCAAAACTAACCACGTTTTACAGGTGCAGATGAGATAAACTTCAGCTGCCCGTTAATTTTGGGATAGCCTAGGCCACTTGTCAGCCCTGCTATGAGTTTGAAAGCAACAAATATTGTAGTTAAACGCACGACCGTCAGATTGACTGATTTCAGTAGATTTGTTAGCATGATTAATTATTTCTCATCCAGTGTAAAACAAAGGAGGATCAAGGAAGAGTGTGTGCATGTGTGCTCGTTGATTATCAGCGGTAAATGACACTGGTGAGAGAGAGAAGGCACCAACAAGCACTAAGGCTCTCCCCACCTCCACCGGATGTTACTCCGGTAGCAGCTGATCATTTCAGGCAGCAGAGGACTACTACTCCTACTTCTACTCCTGACTCTCCAGCCAATGTCGAAAACCTCTCTGACCTTGAGAAACTGGAAGTTCTTGGACATGGCAATGGCGGCACTGTTTATAAAGTGTGTCACAAGAAAACCTCAACCATTTACGCGTTGAAAGTCCTCCGTTTCGACCACTATGCCACCGGTATCTTGCAACAAGCAGTGCGTGAGGCGGAGATCCTTAAGCTAGTGGACTCGCCCTATGTCATTAGATGCCATGGGGTTTTTGACAATGGCTTCATGAGTAGTACTAGTGATCACAATGATGGTGGGGGTGATTTGTGTTTTGTGATGGAGTATATGGAAGGAGGCTCGCTGCTCGATGTGCTGCGAGCACGCCAGAGATTGCCTGAGCACGTAATCTCTAGCGTGGCAAAGCATGTCCTTCAAGGATTGCACTATCTGCATGCCATGCAGATAGTGCATAGGGACATCAAGCCCTCAAACCTGCTCATAAATGGTAGAGGCCATGTAAAAATTGCGGATTTTGGGGTAAGCCATGTTGTGGCAGGTGCCCGTGAGGCATGCGACGCCTACATGGGCACCTACGCGTACATGAGCCCCGAAAGGTTTGATCCAGAGCGGTGGGGTGGTGATAATGCGAATGGGTTTGCCGGTGATGTGTGGTCACTTGGATTGGTGGCGTTGCAATGTCACATGGGTCGTTTCCCACTGATTACTCCTGAGCAGAAACCAGATTGGGCAACTTTAATGTGTGTGATATGCTTCGGAGAGGGGGTGGAGATGCCGGAGACGGCATCCCTGGAGTTTCGGAGTTTCCTTTGGAGATGTGTGGAGAAGGATTGGAGGAAGAGAGCAACTGTTGATGAGCTTCTTGACCACCCTTTTGTCAATAAAACTTGCTGCCCTTCCACTGAAGACTTGGTTGATTATGTTTAATTGTTTTGCTTGCTTTATTAGTTCCTTTTCTTCTCTTATCTTTCCTTCCACTAGATTTTCTAAAGTTTTAAATAATTTTATCCTATTTTTAAAAGCGAGCTACATTCTCTTTTATCTTCTTTTTTCCACTTCTCTTTTACCTTCTTTTGAAAGTTCAAAAAATTTAAATAAAAAAAAGGTAAATTTTTAGAAACAACTAAAACTATGTCTTTTACCACTGAAATTTTCTTTTAAAGATGGGGGAGAACCTGGAATTAAGGTAAAAGAAAATTGTGGCTTGTTTGCTTTTCGCATGATTGTTTTAAGTTTTTTATTTATTGTTTAGTTTTTTTTTTTTCCAACAAATAATACAATAGATTATGGAACACTATGTTGAACTGCCATTGTCATAGTCCAGAATACACTTACTCAACTTAATATGATGTTATTTGTGTTGATCTTGGGACATACGACTAATCGAACATGATCACTCCACCGATGGTCTACAATCTACTACACAGACCTCAGCCAGCCGCTCCATATATTGTTGATTGGCCAGAAACAAAGTTCCATCACGATTCTATGACGTGAAAGCTCTATCGATAGAAGCATTCTAGCCTATTTTGATTTAGTTAGAGAGGAGCGACTTCTAGCCTATTTTGATTTAGTTAGAGAGGAGCAAGTTCTGATTGCAGACTCCCCCGACAACCTCAATGTTATCTCATGGCTCAAAGGTTTTGGGTGGGGCGGTCTGACCACGTCATGGGTGCAACCACTCTCACAATCAATGCAGAGGTCCCTTTCTTGTCGCACGAGGGACCGCCCCACCCAAGACCTACTAAAGGAGACTCTAGTTCACATAAAACGACGGCAACAATCATAAATTTGCTATCTGCTTCTACATATAACACCAAGGCTTTGTCGAAATTCTCTGCTTTCCATGGGCTTCTATGAAGGGTTGAGTCCGAAACCACCCCACCAAACATGCATGAAGTTTTTCCTTCAGCCACAACATTTCTTTTTTTTCTTTTTTCTTTTTTGTACAAGTGATATTTTGGGAGGAGAGAGAGAGAAGTTGCAATGCACGCTAATTTATGGATGTTAAATCAAACAGAGACAGAACAAAATGCTTGTCAATCTTGTGCCAAAGCAGCAAATCCAGAAATTCATATCAACATGCTGCTTCTACATCATAACATCATACAAATACAACACATGCTATTCCTAGCTGAAAATCATTTTGGTGGGGCTAAATTCCAATTATTTGAAATTTCCATATGCTTCTGGAGAAAACCGCCTGAGTAAGAGAAAATAACGGCAAGTAATCAACTATTTAATTTCACAATACAAATACTGACGAAAGTGAGACCAGTATGAAGATAATGGCATGAGTTCAAATGAGTTAGAAGGCCGAACAGCGTATTTATTTCCATTACGAAGAAAATTTAAACAAATCAATAAAAACACAGGAAGAACTCTGTCAAAGCTGTTGTAATTTACATGCTATTGTAGCCAACCAAATTTCCTAACACGGGGATATATAACACAGTAGCTTCACCACTGTATGGACTTATGCCTTGCTTATGCTTCTATGACTAAGCATTCTTTTGTGGAATACCATGCTTTCTCCCAAGTGGTTTGTTGTGGTTCACTACCTGCTCACATTTCAAAAGAAATGCTAATAGGCACCCCGTGTCTTATGGATTTTCATTATCTCCTCTTCTTGCAGAACAATGGATGCCATCTCGTCTAACTTCTATTTAGTTTGAGTATCTCAGAAGGGTGAAGAAAACTATGATGGGAAAGATTTGAGAGTAGATCTTCAATTTATTTTATTTCGAGTTGTAACTAGTCAGCTTTATAAGTGCTCGTAAACTAAATTAACACCGTCATAACATGTTAACATCTTCCCCCCTTAAATTTTGTTGTGAAGCAAAATCTCCTAACAGCATGAACAAAGACCTTTCAACTATCCTTAGGTGGCATTCTGTTTAGGACTTAGAAGCACAAACTTGGCGCAGGAACAGGAACTGTGTGTGAAAATGACTGTACTTGGAAATTCCTAATTTTGGGGAATCCAAGAAACATGCATAACCAGTTCACCTAAAACTAGTAGAAACCAAAGAGGAAACCACTTAACCAGCATAGACTAATAACAGAACCAGGAAATACAAAACCAGAAAATAATAATATAATCCAAAGCATCTGTAACCTAATACTAAAAGCATCTTAAGTTTATGGGAAACACCAAGAATTAAAAACAGTAGTGATTCATGGTAATTTGTAAAGAAAATTGATAATTTCAATAAAACATTTCATTATGAACCACGAAATGGTACAAAATACTTAAACGTTACAATGTCTTACATTTTCTTTAATAAAAAAACATTTATTCCATCAACAAGCACAAATTGGTACTAATGCATTCAGGTAAATTTCTACCAAATTAATTTATATCGCATGTGGATGTGGGCATAATACTTGATAGAAAAAAATTAACTACGCATGCTGTATGCAAACAGTGAGCCAGATACTAGGATAATTTTCTTCATCAAAAGCTGCATGCATAATCATCCAATGCAGGTAATGCAAATTCTTTACTCCTTATACTAGGGGTGTTCAAATAACTGGTTCCAACTGACCAGGTTGGTTCAGATTCTTTTATTTTATTTTAATAGAGACATTGTATTGAGAAAAAGGAGGATAAGGAAACCACCAAAACAATACAAGAAGGAAAAGACTTAGGAGGGTTGAAGTCTCTCAGGTTGGTTCAGATTCTCAGTATCCTATGGGTTTCTTTCAGTTATATACTTAGGAGTGTGATCAAGTGGGTTAGTTGAATGTTGTGTAGTTCTGAAACAAACAAAACCACTCCAGTCCGAATATATAAAGAGTGACAAATATAAGAAACTCCACCAGGGTAGATGGAAGTGCAATCTCCACTAGTAATATTCTGATCAACATTGTAATACTTACCTGTTTGCTAAAGCTTCAATAAACTGAGTGGGAATAGAATCCTACATAGCTTAAGGCAAGAACATTGATGCATGTGTAAATTAACTGTATTTTTGTCCAAGTTGTCATTACATTTAAGCTCTAGTTTTGAACCTTTTAGAAACTAAGAGAAGTATGATCTTCCATGAGTTACCAGCCCTACGAACCTGATATAGATATCTACAATACTCTTTAGTCTTAACTACAGTTCCAGGAGTCTTCTTAACTACTGTGGTGCTAGCATGTCACCAGAAAGCGACCATAAAAACCTACTGCAGTTTGAAGCATCTGGAATGAAATGTAGTGTAAAACATCTTGGACTATGACATTCGTATCAGGCAGGCAGAAAATGCACCGAAAACTATAGACCACAGATCCAATAAGAAAAGAACAAAGGAGCATTATTGTTTTATTTTGTTCTTCAAAATAGTTCAAGAGTTTCATACCAATGACACAAACCCAGGAAAACAAGGCATGATAAAATTCAACATCCAAACATCCAATTATCTTCAACCAAAGGTAGTTTAGGGGTTAAACTAACCTTTTCTTGATATAGGGTTGATACGGTGGCGTGGTCCTTCAAAGATCCAATTATCTTCATCAAGAGATTTAACCACCTTGTTAAGTGCGTCCATCAGATCAGATTTTATAACTGCAATTTAGAAAATAAACATTCATTTCAGATCAAGAATATGCATTGGTAGCCACAGAAGCATAAGAAAAGGCATTCTATAGTACTCATTTATCAAATCTTAATGTTTGTCTAAAATAGGTGCTTGCTTGGTCTATTTGAATTGATTGATTTCTTACTGCATTCACAAGAAGAAAACAAGAAATGATTTTTACATGAAAATTTAACCCAGTCAGGTATTTTAAGACTTACACACCTAAAACCAAACTGTAAAGAAAAGTAAGTTCATAAAACATTTGCCATTGTTCCAAAACCTGCCATAAAAAAATTTAATTGATAAAAGTTTAAGCCACCCATCAGAGAATAAAAGCATCTCTCCAAACATCCCCACACAATTATCACTAGAAGCTCTCTGAAACCCACTTTTATCCATTACCAATAATGCAAAAATGCAATAACATAGATACACACTAACAACAATAATCACAAAACAAAAACAAAAAAAGCAATGGTTAAAGAAACAAACCAAGCATTGCCTCTTCTTTGCGATCTTGAATAGAAATCAGATCAATGGGGAAGAAGAAGTCGTCTGTAGACAATGCAGGATTGCTGCTGCCATTTCGTTCTCCTCTTTCTCCAGCTATTGCTGTTGTTGATATTGAAGAATGTGCTGGTGATGAACTACTCATCTCTCTCCTTCCTTCTTCAATTGTTATTTTCCTGGAAAATTCACTTTCTCAGACTCACACCAGGAAAATTCCTAAATTTCAATACACTTTCGAATTTGGGTTTATCAGTTTTTGGCTCTCTTCCAAAAGTTTTAATCTTTATCCAACGTTTGACTCCTAAATTACACTTTCGCCCTTAAAACTTTGCCTTAATTACTTCTTCTACCAGCCGAAGCCCCCTTTTTTTTGTCGTCCAACCGATTACTTAGAAGATCTGCTGCATAAGTAGAGCTTTAAAAGATTCATTTTTCTTTCCCAATCGAAAATTGAAATTGAAATTAGGTTAATGAATTCATAGATGCAAAGTTTCTTCTTGAAAGTGAAAACCATTTTGTTTCGAGATCGTTGCTTGCACCTTTGAGCATTCTCATTGAGTTGCTTGCTATATTTGTTATGGAAACTCTGAGGCCTCTTCGACTGCCCAATTCCTTGTTCGTTGGACTTGTCTTGGTATTCTTCTCTGGCATTGGTCTTTGCATCCATTCTTCTGCAGTTTCAAGCGAGGTCAGTGCTTTTTGTTTCTTTTTTCCTTCAAGTTTTACCTATATGTATATAATATAATATCTATGACGTTATTTCATTGCAGTTGTTTCCATTTTCTTGTTCGAGGGTTGCAATTGGTCATTTTCTTATTATGCACAAACAAAGCATGATCTGCCACGCATTTTGTGGGCTGTTTTGCCACTCATATTTAGAAAGCTTCTTGATAGTTTTAGAAATCCCACTTTGGTGTCTAATGACGCGATATTGATTGTGTGGTTAGCAGGTCTCATAGAGTTATGGCCTTGGGTGAGTTATGCATAGAATAAACATGCTTTTGTTTTGTCCTTTTTTTTCTTTGGTTGGGGTGCTGAAAGACCATTTGGTAGGACAGAAACATTGCAATTGACAATGGTTCATAGCTTGAGTTATCATTGGGGGAGTACCTCTTATAGTTCATGGTTTGTGTGTGTGTGTGTGTGCAACCCCTCATGCGGAAACTTTGAGTCCTTCTAATTTCTTGTTTCATTGAGACTACTGCTACAGATCTTCATGGTATCCATAACCCGCATGCTGAAATGCTGATCTTCTATTTCTTTTCTTTCTCCTTTTTCTCTTGTCCCTAAAACAGGTTGTCACTCAATTATAATCTGGATATGATCCATAGTTATAGAATTTGGAAGCCTTGATAAAATCAATTCACATTGCCTCTTGTCCAGCTGCTCTGAGATTCGGAGCCATTATGAACTTAAATCCACTACTCCAAAAAGAGAGAGAGAGAGATATATATATATATATATAAAACAAAAGCTGAACTAATGAAAGAACTTCCACATCTTGTTTTGGTGGTATGTTCATATTTCAGACAAGAAAGTAGACATTTAATCCCTAGCTTGAATCCAATTTCTAGAGTTTGTTTTACACCGATCATCATAGTTACATGAAAGCTCCTATTCATCAACTTTAATCCATATCATCTTCTGCTCCAATCTGTTAATTTGCAATGAATGCTTCTTTCTCTGCATAGAGTGGCTGACTTGCCATATGCCCAATGCCATCAATTTGGAAGCTCTCTTCTCTCAAAGGCTCCACTATTTAAGAGTTTGTTAGAGCCTTTGTATCAGCATAAGGCGGATTGTGTTTGGTTGCGATCTGGCAATCTTTGAAATGATAGCATTTCTGCATTAGCAATTAGGATCATCAGTTAAGGGCATGTGCATTCAGCTCACTAGTTTCTTGTTTGGCTCCCACAATCAAAGTACATGAACGATAGTTTGGTGTGCGGAGCCTGCCTGATCCCAAGTCTGAATGCAACCTGAACCCCGTTTGAATAATTACCTTCCTGTTATAACCAGAACAACTAATTGATATCAGCAAATTAGCATAGAACTCATCATTGGGAACTTAGGTATGCTACTAAAACTGTAACTCTGAAGCATTTTAAGCTGTTTTCCAGTTGCATCATCAATGATATATCCTAAATAATAATAACAATCTTTTTTGCTGGATATCCGGCATGTTATGTTGTTTGATTGTGAATCAAGACTGCACGTTCACACATGTTTCCACCTACTCAACAGCCCCGATTCACAATCTAACAACATAACAAGCCAAATTGTCTGACAAAGAAAATTACTCTCTTTACAAATTATAAAATAAGGTCATGAATTTTGATGTCAACAACACTCTAATTTATATTATGGAATTCTGGGATGTCATGAATAATGGAAATTGGTTGAAGTAAAAGCAATGAAAGTTCAACAACATGAAAACTGCACTTAAGGCTAACTAGTAGAAATTGTACTTGGGTCTAACAAGTTCATTAAGTTTGTGATACAAAATTCTTCACCTTATAAGTATTTTTCTCTAGATGAATACATATTTTCCTCTTTGGCAGGAAATACCTATTATAAATACCAAAAGAGAGACTAATTCTTTTTTTCTCCCTCATTTAATTTAATTTTTTGATTTTGTTAGTTTATGTTTTTTCTTTTGATAAGGAAGTACTTGTTTTCATAATTGACAGAAAGTTTACACTATCATATATTGCCGACTTGACCTTCCTTCTGTAAGATTACTTTAAAGATTTTGATCTGTCACGCATATCTTTTAATTTTCAGGTGGGAAGCTGTGATCCAAACTATGATGATAGTGACTCAAAGATCAGTGCCTTTTGTAGTTTCAAGAAGTATATTATGCAATCTTATTATGAAAAATATGAAAACTTGTTAGATTCAGATTTCCAAGATTTTATAGGACAAGAACTTCCTTTTGGTATGTGTGAGGTGCTTCCCCATGATCTGAGTCTTGTGGTAAAACTCTCAATTTTGCATCGGAATCTGATAGGCCATGGTTCTCATCGTCATCTCACTTCATCCATCAGAGTTAATATCAAACCAGAGTCCATATCTGAGTTACCAACTCACCATTGTGAGGTCATAATCATTGAGAGACTGCCATCTGGGGTATTTGCAGATCCATTTGAGCTTCAACATCTCCTTCAGCGTGGTGGTATCTATCCTTCTTGTTTCTCCTCTTATTCTTCCCCCTCTTCCTCCTCAAATGAAAACAAAATATTACCCATAACCTGCTATCCAGGGATATTGCACTGATTTTGTTTCTTGTAATTGAATTTTTCCATGTAATGCAGTATATAGCAATATAGCTGTATTTGGAGATACCAATTTAGAGTCTCCTTCATTTCTTTCCAATCGTTCTGCTGTCGAAGTTCACATGGATATTGGTCGTAATCTCTTTCTGAGACATGCTGAAGAGTTTAACATCAACGTAGAGATTCCATTACATGCACGATATCCAGTAAGTGAAAAGGTTATGTGTGGAACTGTAATTGTGTCTGGTTTCCCTTTAGTTATTTATAGTTCGGAAGATTTTTTCATCTATGCTAGTCCTATATTCATTCAGCATTGCATATATGGTTTGAAATAGGGATATGTAAACAAATAGATTATTATTCATGTATACTTGACGAGGACTACGTCCACTGGTATATACAGAGACCGGTTGGCATTTTCTCATGATTGAAATCTGAGAAGAGCCTTTGTGTGTGCGCTGGACACTGTTTTTGTTTTTAATTTTATCAGGAGTATCATTCTTTTGCGTAGAGAGAACCAGCTGCATTATTCTTTATTTTGTATCATTTTACCTTTGTTTTTCTGGGTGCAGCCTCTTGATGAAAACGGCTATTCGGAAGTCAAGTTTGGTGTACCTGACTTGTTCATGCGTTGCGGTGTTGAGGGAAAGTCACATGATGAAAGCTGTTTATACAAGGTGTCAGAGATTACTGGTTCTAAATTAACATATGGTACAGTTGTCTGGAAAATACCTTCTGGGATGAAGGTGCATGCTGGAATTGTATCCATTTTCACTTTTGTTGCAGCCTTATTTTCAGCTATTTTAATTGCTGCTACATCCATATTTTATTCAGACATCAACTCGAGCAAACATTTGAAAGAATCTTAATTCATTAAACAAGTTTGTTGCTTTACAGTTAGCATTTATTTTGTTGTTTTGTTTTCATAATTTACAACAAACTCCCATATTCAATCTATTTTTTGAGTGACTTATTTTTCATTCTCACTTTAATCCTGTCATACAACATAAGCGTTTTTATTTTCAATGACAAAATAAAAGATACAAAGATCAATATTCTGTGTATCATATAGAACTTTGAGACAAGCACTAGAAGGGAAATTTAAAAACCAAATATTCAGATGAGAGAGTATTGCTTTGAATAGGTAAATCAATCATTTGTCCTTGACATTAATCCTCTCATACCTACTGATGGGATGCATTTCCTCTGGCTCTTGAAAGGGACATCATATGGACTTGATTAAAAGGGTCGGTCATCCTAAATTAGGATTCATTTCTTGTCACTAATATTCATTTGTAGCATATCATATCTCAATAGATTAGCGTAATTTTTCTACCGAGTGTACATTCCCAATAGAGCTGGACATTTTAGACCCAAAAACAGCCAATCCATACCGAGCCTAATCGGCCATACACCTGACTTCCAACCTCAAAGTTATGTTAGAGAACCATCAGAATATAACCAAATAACAGAATAAAAACAGTATGAAATGTATTCTATATATATAATCAAATCAATACATCAATAGAATGAATTACAAAATAAAATACTGATTTGGATAGATGATAGAGTCCTACAGAGTTGCAGTGTCCTTTAGATAGTATTTCTCATTTACCCTTGTGCTTGTAGTTCGATAGGAGTTTGCCCACTAGGATTAAACTATCACAAACCAAAGCCTAAACACTGTGGCTTTGATTTTTGGCGAATAGTGATATGCTTTCTCTTAGAAAGTATTTATGTGTGAGAATGATAATGCAATTCCGAATTCTATGTCTTCTGGTTTGGACGAATTGTCAATATATAGGTTCGATACCTCTTCATCAAACAATTATAATAACTGTTTAAATAGATTCAAATTTTAGATAATGATTTTATTTGAAAACTAATTTCTAGTTAACAAAAAGAAATATTAATTCTATTAATAGAGCCCAAGGCCCATTTTTTGACAATTATATATATATATATATATATATATATATATTCCAAGCCCAAACCAAGATGAGGTCCAACTTTGCCTCCATGAGGCCCATACCCTATTTAGTATTTCTAAAGTGTTGCTTATAAACCATGAAAGGAAACGACTCACTTTCAATGTGGAACTAAGTGAAAGTGTATTTTCCTATACAAACTCTAACAATTTTTTGGCCGCCCTTAGGGTTTATTGAACTTATAGAAGTGCTATGCACCAAACCACTACGCCATTACTTCATTTGTGATAATAGTGTATATTGAAATTATAGAAGTGCTTACAAGTGCAGCAAAGTAAGAAAAAAAATGTTTTAAAAAGTGGCTGATATTTGTTGGCGTGACTTCTGGACTAATTAACTTTCCTCGCACACCAAGGATTACCATATTAATTGTAATTGATTTCCCTTTTATTTCTGATTTCCTACTGTAAATAGAATTATGAGTTATTACTTTCCTTGGCCTTCAAGGTTTTATTGTACTACAAATATGACCTCCTACGACCTACGAGGAAAAGAATACACATAAAATTCGCACACACACATATTCTCCCATAGTTTCTCATAGTTTAGCATGGTATCAAAGCAACGATCTTGGGATTGCTGACTCTAGTTTCAAACCCTTGCCGCCATGAAGGAGGATGATTTTTTCATCCCTCAGGGAGGTAGTACCATCGACCCCTCATCTCCTTCTCACCCGACCTTAGTATAAATTGAGTGCCCAGATGGCTCAGTTCCTAAAGATGCAAAACCAGACCCTGACTCTAGTCGAATTGAGTGCTTAGATGGCTTAGTTCCTACAGCTGCAGAACCAGACCCCAAACCCGATCCTGACTCAAGATCTGACCAAGACCCCGATTTTGACCCCGATCTTTGAAGAATTGATTTCCAGAAAGACCCAGATCCGAATTTGTCTCTGATTCCGACCTAGATACTGACTCCGACTCAGACTAAGACCCCAACTTCGACTCAAATTCCGATCCGAATTCCTACTCAACCTATATCCTATGCATCTTCTGTTGCAAAGATTATGACTTCCTGACTAATTACCCTGACACATGGACGAGATTGCGCATACTGTGGTGATCCGAGACACACTCGTGAGCCTTGTTTCAAATTGCATGGCTACCATGGATGGTGGGATACTCTTAAAGATCGAACACAACATGATACTACCAGTAATGGTACTGGTTATGCATTCCATACTTCAGATAAAAGTGATTCCACAAGCTAGATGATTGATTCCGGTGCAACTGATCATATGCCGTTTGATCCTGATGATTTTTTAAATACTACCCAACCCATAAGAATTTGTATTACTAATGCCAATGGAGTTACTTATCTTATGACAGGGGCTGGTTACTTATCTTATGACAGGGGCTGGCACTATTGCTCTCTCATCCTCTCTCTCATTGTCTAATACTTTACTCGTTCCATTTTTGTCCAATAAATTGATGTTCGTTGGTCAGTTTACTGAACAATTGAATTGTTGTGTACTAATTTACCCAAGTATTTATTTGCTTCAAGATATTCACACTAAGGAGATTCTTGGTCGTGGTACTAAGTGAGAGGGGCTCTATTATGTGGATAACTTCAGTCCTGGCATGGCTAACAGTGTGACGCATCCCATGGTGCATTTGGACAAGCATGTACAATTGTGACCCCATTATCGACATTAATACTCGCAGACTTCGCTCCCTTTATTAATGAAGCGGTGGGTGTGACCTTTTCCTCAATCATGTTCGCTGCAGCTGATCGATGTCGGGAAGAAGAGTCTATCTCCAAGCCATTATTATTGCGGAGCTCTTGGATTTTGTCCTTCAAGATATAACAATCCTGGAGCATATGATTGACAAGGCGGTGATATCGACGATACTTAGGGTCATTTGTCTTGTTGGCCTCAGCAGGACGCTTTGGTTCTCGTAGGATAACAGCTTTGGAGGCAAGAATTTGGTCAAATATTTCTTCTACATCATCATTGTCAAAAGAATATTTGACCTCTCTATGTTGTTTAAGAGTGAGCCTTTTTTGGGTGGGTCTTTGCTTTGGCCTTTGTCATTTTTCTTTTCTATTTTGACAAAAATGGCCAACAACTCTCCCTTCGCTGACTTCTTGTCATTTTTCTTTTCCCCAATTTGGATTTTTTGGGTCACAAACTTTTTGGGTCGCAAACCTTTATCATTTTTCTTTTCTCCTCAATCTCATTATGAAGTCATTGACATTTTCCTCTAACTTTTAGGTAGTCAGAGCTAGGTCCATGATTGAGACCTTCTTCTTAGAACTGACACACTATGCCAAAACTGCTTTTTGCATGTCATCCCATGTCAATATAGAACCTGGTGGTAGTTGTGTATACCAAGTAAAAGCCGATCCTTTTAGGGATTGGACAAATTGATGCACCAAGAAGGCATCTGACTGAGATGTCTCACCACATGCTGAATAAAAATATGCCAGATGTTCATAGGGTGAGCTATTTATGCCATTAAATTTATCGAATATGGGCCGTTGATAACCCTTCGAGAATGGGACAGTGTCATAATAGGAAGGGAAGGGCTTTCGATATCCAAGAATAGGAGGTGCTACAGAAATTTGGAACTCACAAATCCCGTCAACAATTAATGCCTTTATGTCATTTAGGGAAATTGTGCTCGTAGGGCCTCACCTTTTTCCCTTTTTTCTTTCTTGTTCGTGAGTCACGAATTCATTTGCTTTGCCCTTCTCTTGCTCACCCATGGTGGCTTTTCCTTTCAACTGAGCAAATAGTAACTTTATTTTAGCGTCTTTCTCTGCTAACTTCTATTGCATTTCCTTTAGCACGTCTTGCATCATTTCTTGGATTAAGGGTAATTGGCCCTCAGTATTAGAAGTACCAGTCATCATGACTTGCACGTTTTCTGCTCCCTCATGAAGTTTGGCCCCATGGGAAACTATGTAATTATTCTTTTGAGTTTGAGATTCGGGATTCTCATAAAGAGGATTCCATAGCAAATATTTGTCCAAGCAGATTGAGTTTAGAGTGGATAACTTGGGAATAATCATCCCTAGCATGTCTCGAGATTTGGAAAAGGTCAATGGACCCATGTAGGACCTCAACTGATCTTGAGGTTTTGGGAGTGCTCCCTGTGATATGGGAATTTGATTCCTTAAAGTAACAGTCGTCTTCACCTTTTGCACGAGCTTCTTTTATGAATGAGGTATGTTCACCACCTTCGTTTTCATGATGATGGCTTTGCATTTACTCTTGGAAGAACAGGAGTAAGCCTCTTGTGATGTGGATTCCACAACATGGGCTTTAGGGCTTAACGGAGGTTTCTTCACTAGTTTCATTGGTGGAAGTCATCAAGACGGAATTTGTAGGATACAAGTTGACCGGGATTGATCTAATCATGATTTAGACAAATCAGGTAGTATTACTCCTCTTAGGAGTCGGCACAGTCAGGGTGCTTGAGGTGTTCTCGCTTATGGTCACCATTAGGCTTGTCCAAAAAGCTCGGATAAAATTGCTTCAATAGACTGCTTCTTTGCTTCTTTCTTCCTCAAAGCACGAGCAGCCTTCTTTCCAGCATTTCAGATAGCGTTCTTGGACGATGTTCTCTTTAGTTGGGTCTTGTCGACCTTAGAAGTGGGCTGAGGCTTAGACCTCTGGACAGGCTTTGGAACAGCGTGCTTCATGAAGTTCTCACTAACAACGAAGGTCTTTCTGAAGCCTATTCTTTTGGTGCACACATTTCTGGTAGTTTCGATCTTGTGATAGAAAATTGTAACTTGTGGTAGAAAATTGTAACTTGTGGTGCCATTGTTTGCTGACTTTTCTTTTTCTTTCTTTTTGCTGACTTCCTTTTTTTTTTTTTTTTTTTTCAATCTGTATGCAAACAAACATAACACAAAGCAAACTTCCAAATGGGCCTGTATATGGGCTACTTTCCTTTGTTTTGTCTGTATGCACACAAAAATAATATGAGGAGTTCAAGCACAAGTGGTTGTGCAACAGGACCTCCTCCTTCAAACTTTCTTTTTCTTTTTCTTTTTCTTTTTCTTTTTGTTTGTTGACTTCTCCTCTTCTTCTTCTTCTGTCTGTATGCAAACAAACGACCCAACACCATATTTTCTTCTTTGTTATTTGCAACAACTAATTTCCTTTTTTTTTTTTTTTTTTTCACTTTCGATGTAGCATACTCAAACTAAGAGAGAAGGGTCTGTGCAATTTGCTTAGATAGGGAAGAAATTGGTGTGCTTTTTTTAATAGAGAGGGTGAGATTTGGTCAGAGAGTTTCAAGAGGTATGATAGAGAGCTAACTTCATATTTTTATTTGCAGCTACAGAGAAGGAATTGGTGTGGTTTTCTCAACCAAGGTTAAAGCCCATCCCTTTGGAATTAACTCCCAAAACGTCACTTCTTTTTTTTCTATTTGCTCGGCAAAGCATGATGGGGCATGGTACCCATGGATTTCTTTTGCTCAGCAAAGCTTTATTGAACATGAATCATTCCAGAGATTTATTATCCATTTATTTGATTTAAAGGGTTGCGACCCCACATGATGGATTGCACATCCAAGATCGCTCGGCCAGAGCATTGTGGTTCAAGAATCATACCCATGTAAGATTGAGGGCTTGATATTGAAAAATATGCGATGGATTACCTGAGCTTTCTTGCTTTCCTTCGGGCTAAAAAATATGACAAAGTAGTCTTTTTTGTTTTTCTCTAGCAATTCTCCAACCGCCACTCTTATTTTTTCATTTCTTTTTTCTTCTATAGCCGTGCTTTCGTAGGCTGGATGTGAGAGATCTCTTTTGTGAAGGACTCTTCATTTAATAATCAGCTCCACCAAAATAAGAACCACCAACCTCTCTTGAGAGTTTTCATTTGTTGGTCAAACTCCCCTCTTTTTTTGAACTATTTTCCTATACATGGTTTACCAAGCTGCAAAGGAGAGAGGAGATTTGTTGAAGCACACCACTTTTGAATTGCATATCCTTTGTCCTTACAATTTGAAATGCCCACAGGATATATGTATAAAAAATCACTAGTAATTTAGCTAAGGAAATTGTGCTTCACTTTTGCTTTATCTTTGCCTTCAATTTGAGGCTTGCTAGACGTGGCACATAACCAAAGCCAAGTTGACTTCTTTGTTTTTTCAATGCACGTGTGTATCAAATCCACTCAAAGTTGTGGAACTTATACAATCCCACGTTTGAATTTTTTTTATGGTTCAACAATGCACGAAGACTCGTACACACTATATCAGCTCAATTGGGTTGTGGTGTTGAGAAAACGGAGAAATCCTCTCCTCCACTTTTGCTAAAATCGGTCACCAAGAGAATGAGTCCAGCATCTTCACTCATGGTTGTTTCCTTCTTGATCCTTTAAACATTTGGTGTGGTGAACTAGAGGGTATCTACTTTGGTACCTTGTGAAGAATCCATGAAGCAAAATATGGAAGAAGGCTTTTCCAAAGGTGAAAAGTTGGAGACCATCCAAGAGAGCTTCAAGGATAAGAAAGCCTCACAACCTTTTTCCCTTTTTCTTTGTGCATATAAGAGATTAGACCTCAAGACACTTGAAATTGGATAGACTTTAGCTCAATATGTTTTAAAAGGTTAGCTTCCGCTTCTTAAATGTTTGATTCATGATTATTGTGGCTAATAAAATCCAATAAAAGACTTTTGAACATATGTTTCCTTCAGAGTCTTCGAGGGGAAAGGTAGAGGAGAGGGAGGGCAGTGTTTTGGTACCAATTTGGTGGCCAAAAATCGCCGGCCCAAGTTCTGGAAAAATCCGGCGTTGGCAGGACAATTTTGGGCTTCGATTTCTCCCTAAATTTCCATAGATTCGTGGGTTAATCTCAGCGATGAAGGGGTAGGTTAGGTAGACGAAAGAGAGAGAATGGTTTTATGGGTAGTGGCGTGGCCTAGAACGACCGGACGACAACAAAATCGCCACTGGAAGTGGTGATGTAGTGCCTCATAGAGAGAGTGTCGCGAGAGAGGAGAGAGAAAAATGAGAGAGAGAGTTCACCTGGGTTTTTTAAAATTTGACTTTCCAAAAATTTACGGTTGTATCACTACCCTTCCATTGACCACAATCTTGTCATTTTAACTCTGTCTATGGAATCGTGAGCATGAGCTCTACGCACTAGAACCAAGAAAATTTTTACTTTAAAATTTTGAAAATTAAATTAATTTATGGAGGGGATATTACAGGATCGTCTTGAGTTTACCTTGGTCACATCTAGTCGAGTCGGGAACTATTTAGGCTGACCACGTGGCGTCATATTATTGGCCAATCAGCTCACTGAGGATCACATGTCAACATAAGTCCCCCAACTCTTCGAGCAAGGGTTTGTTCTTGGGTGGGGAGTTCCATAAGTATCTATCTAGATTTGAGACGTGACAGTTGGTTTTTCCATAATGAGTGTATGATATGCTTTGCTTGGATCAGGTTGGGTCGGTTGAGTGTGACCCCCAAGTCAGTAGCCGAGGATGATCTTTTGGGGGAAGGAGCGCGAAATTTTGTATTTTCCATCTAGTTGGGGTAGTTGGAAGACAAATCATATTTGTTGTAATCTTTTTTTCGTTGTTATGTAGTATGATCATTGACAAAACTAATTGTGATTATCTAAAACAAGCCCATTTAGAGTATGTTTCCCTGAATAAACATATTGAAGTTGAGGTATGAATTACACATTCATGTTATGTTTCACATACATACTTCAATCAAAGCTTGACTTCATTGTGGTACATTGAATTATTAGATGTTGGCACTAATGGTACATGGTGTCAACAATGATAGGACCCTCTCATGCACTTTTACTCATAGTGGAGTTTGTTCAATTTGCATATTTGTGCATATGATAAAGTTTTGTAACTTTTGTTCCAGTGATTGCAGTTTGCAGTTTGCAGTTGCTGAGGGGTCATCTATATACAGGCCTGTTCGGGTTGACCGAAAAATCGCAAACCGGCGGTTTCCGACCATTTTTTTCAGGCGGTAAACCGCGTTGACCGAAAAGTCAACGCCGGTCCGGTTTTTATTACCGAGCCGAAGGGTCTCGGGCGCGGAACCGGTATCAATTTTCCCCAAACCGGCGGTTACCGACCGAACCGACATATATATATTATTTATTAATTATTATTTAAATTACACGTGTCAGCATGTTATTGGTTGTAATGGGAGAGTTGTATGGGATTACACTACAAACGGCTACACGGAATCACCCGATTTCTTCTCCTTTGCCAAACCATTCGAACCCTAAACCCTCTCTTCTCCCGTCGTTCTCTTCTCTCCCCTGTTCCGGTCCTGCGATATCTTCGCCTAGCGCCTCCTCTTGTTCTCGTGTTCCTCCTCTCCTCCGACCCGATTATCTGGTAAGAAAAAAAAATGGATTGCCTCTCTCTCTGTCTCTGTCTCTGTCTCTCTCTCTTTTTCTCTTCTTTTTTCTCTCTTCTTTCTTATCGCCTCTCTCTTTCTCTCTTTATGTTAATTTGTTAGTTTGTAATGGATGAAATTTATTAGGGTTTTATACTTTATTTAGGGTTTGTGTAGGATATGAATTGGGGATTTCAGGATTTAGGGTTTATGTTAGAGTTTTTAGAGGGTTATGTAATCTGTTTAGGGTTTTATTTTTTTTGGGGTTCGTATTTTTTCAGTCTTAAGTTAATTATCATCTTGATTTGATAATTAGTTGTTTCTGTTAATTATGGACAGATAGCTAGCTTGTGTGACCCGTGAGCTGCTGCTATTTGTGTTGGTGTGAGCTGCTAATTGTGGGCAAAGCTTAAATTCAGGTATAAATCAAAATCACAATTGAATTAATCTGCTGGTGTTTGTTTGAGCTGCTGGTTTTTGATTTGAAATTGAATGAATCTGTTTTTCTTTTGATTTGAAGCTGCTGGTGTTTGTTTTAGCTACTGGTTTTTGATTTGAAATTGAATGAATCTCTTGTTGCTTTGATTTGAAGCTGCTGGTGTTTGTTTGAGCTGCTGGTTTTTTATTTGAAATTGAATGAATCTGTTTTTGTTTTGATTTGAAGCTATATTGGTTTGAGAACATGTTGTTGTAGCTGCTGGTTGGTTAGGTTTTGTATAAATATATTGGTGTGTTTTTATGTTTTTGTAGCTGCTGGTTGGTTAGGTTGTTATCGTGTTTTTTGTGTGTAGTCTGCTGGTTGGTTAGGTTGTGTGTGATTGTTTTTCGTTATGGTGTCTTTTGTTTATAGGATAAGATGGAGTCTAGCCAATCCAACACTAATGCCTCAGGAAGTGCACCTTCCATTCAACCCCAAACAGAACCCCAATCCCAATCCCAAACAGAAACTGAAACTGAAACTCAATCACAAGTAGACTCAGGTACTGTGGGAGGGAAGAGAAAACCCCCAAAATCTGTGGTGTGGCAACACTGCAAGAAAGTCCACAAGAAAGATGATCATGGGATCGATAACGTACTTGCAGTTTGCAACTATTGCAAATTAGAGATGCCGGGTGATTCTAGGAAAGTGGGACAACCGGTATAAGAAATCACCTAGAGAAGAGATGCAAGCTCTCTCCTCTTTTTGAGAGTGGAGATAGAACTCAATCGATCTTGACAAATGTCACTATGGGCGGTCAAGCACAATTGGTTCCCCACACCTTTAATCAACAAAGGTGTGAAGCCAAATGTGTGAGGTATGTCATTAGGGATGAGATCCCTTTTAGGCATGTTGAGGGTGGAGGGTTTAAGGAGTTTGTGTATGAGTTAAACCCTAAATTCAAGATCCCTAATAGACAAAAGATAGCTGCTGGAGTTTGGGATTTGTTTTTAGTTGAGAAGGCCAAAATAATGAGTGTGATAGGTAATCACAGGGTAAGTCTCACAACTGATACTTGGACTTCGATCCAAAACATTAACTACATGGTAGTCACAGCTCATTTCATGGACAGTGAGTGGAATTTGCATAAAAGGATTATCAATTTCACAAAGATCACCAGTCACAAAGGTATTGACATAGGCAAGACTTTATGTGCATGTTTGAATGCTTGGGGGATTGAAAAATTGTTTAGCATTACGGTTGACAATGCTTCGGCAAATGATGGGGCAGTTGTGTATGTGGGAAATAGGATGAAGGATTTTAATAACCTTTTACTTGATGGGAAGTATTTGCACTTGAGATGTGCATGTCATATCCTTAACTTGATTGTTAAGGATGGGTTGAAGGAGCTTCTTAGCTCAATCGAGGGGATAAGGAATTGTGTAAAATATATTCACTCATCCCCATCAAGGTTAGATTCTTTTAGGGACCATGCCTTGGAGATGAGGATGGATGGGATGGCAAATGTGCCAATGGATGTGGTGACAAGGTGGAATTCAACTTATAAAATGCTTGATTGTGCTTTCAAGTACAAGCTTGTGTTCAATAGGATGGTGGCGGAAAATGTAGCTTTTCAAGCTTACTTTGAGGAGATAGATAAGGATGGGATGAAGAAAGTGGGTCCTCCGAGTAATGAAGATTGGGAGAAGTCAATCTCATTTGTTCACTTTCTTAAGAAATTCTATGACACAACCTTGAAACTAAGTGCAACCAAAACGGTTACATCCAATATAATTTTCCATGAATTGGTTAGTTTACAAGTTGAGATTGAACTCAAAATGAGTGATCCTAGAGATCCGGTCTTGCAAAAGGTGGCTTCATCAATGAAGAAGAAGTTTGACAAGTATTGGGGGAGTTTTGAAAGTGTGAACAAGATGATTTTTGTAGCATTAGTGTTAGACCCAAGATTTAAACTTCAAATGCTTAAGATAAGCTTCCAAAATCTCAAGGCCGAAGAAAACAAGATAGATGAGGTTGTGCGTGAAGTGAGAACATGCTTGTTCAATTTGTATAATGAGTATAGAGGGGCGTATAGCTTAGTGAGCCAACCAATGAATGAAGGCGAAGATGAGAATGTTGGCAATGATCTTGAAGGCTATGATGATGTTCAAACCAAAATGTTTCATCAACTTGTGCAACAAAGGAAGGAGGAACAACTTGTGGAAATATCCAATGAAGTGGATAAATACTTGACCGACCCTTTTGAAAGCCCTTTTACCAAAGGTTTCAAACTCTTGAATTGGTGGAAAGGCAATGAGAGTAGATATCCAATTCTTTCAAAGATTGCCAAGGATATCTTTGCAATCCCAAGCTCAACCGTTGCTAGTGAGAATGCCTTTAGCCTAGGCAAGAGGATTGTTGATCCTTTTAGAAGTTCATTGACACCTAAAATGGTAGAGGCATTAGTGTGTACTAGTGATTGGCTTAGGGCGGATGAATTTTGCTTCTACAAGGAACCAACGGATGAAGAGCTTGCATTCTATAAAGAACTTGAAGCACTTGAAACAAGTAAGACATAATCTACTATTTTGTTTTAAATAAATTATGTTTCTATCTTATTTTTTTAACATTCATGTTTTTTTTATAAACATAATTTACTTGTTTTACTTGTTTTTTTACTAGATGTGGCCGGTACTCAAACTTCTACAACACTACCTCCTCGATTTGATTCCACATCTTAGCTCAAAATTTGTTGTATTGTAACAATTTAAGTTTTCATTGCACATTTCATATTTGGGTTGTAATTAATTTTAAATATTCTCATTGCACTTCATTAATCATTTCATATTTGGGTTGTAATTTAATTTTAAATACGTTTTCATTGCACTTCATTTTCTATTTGGGTTGTAACTTATTAAAGTTTTCATTGCACTTCAATTTTACTCAAGTATTTGAGAGTTGTAACTTCTAAGTTTTACTCAAGTATTTTGATGATATGATATGAATATGATGCTCGAAAATCAAAAGTTGTGAATGACAAAAATTAGGTGGCCTAAAAACTAGTATAATAAACAAAGGCTTGAAAGGTGAAACAAAGGCTTGAAAGTTGAAACAAAATATGGCCTGAAAATGAAGCAAAATCTGCAAAACAGGGAAAGGCCTAAAACTGTATCAAAATCTGCAAAACGGGCTTGAAATTGAAAACGAATTGGGCTTCGCGGTAAGCCCACACCCGAACCGAACCGGCCGGCATTGCGGTTCAACCGCAGTGCGGTAAACCGCAGCCTGCGGAACCGGTTGCGGTAGCAAAACCGTCCATTCCGATGGCTGTCGGACGGTAACCGGTTCAACATGATCGGTGCGGTAACCGAACCGAAAACAGGACTATCTATATATATATAGCAAAAGGCAGAGAATGATGAAACATTCAAAATACCAGAAAATGCCCTTGGTTAATGTGAACATTAAGAATTGAAATTATTAATTAAATGAGGGTAATATGGTAAATTAACACTTTTTCATATTTAAAAAAACTTAAAATTAAAAGAAAAATCAGATAATGGCCTATTTTTATGGAACACAACTACCCATTATCTTTTTTAATTCTAAAATAAATTTAAATTTTTTTTTAAAAAGCCTCTCGCAGGCGCAGAAGCGCGTGCGAAGAGGCTAGTATGCACCAACCATGAATCTTCCTCGATTAATTAAATCAACACGCGTGGTTTGCAGCAGTTAGAAACCTATTGCTCGATCCAACATCGCCTATTTTCCTGGGGCAACGTTGTTTGATGGAAAAAAAAAATCTTTAAAACATAGGCACGATTATTATAAAAACCATAACAAATAATCTTTTCTTTTTTTTTTTTATCGAAAAGAATTAGATTTCATTTACCGGAAGCATTGGTTACAATAAGGTCATCAAGAATGCAATTCATTAGCCACGCAGGGCCTTCTTCTAACCAAAAATAAGGACCTTGTCCTTGTAAAGCAAAACGGGCAATAGCATGAGCCACTTTGTTACACTCCCTAGGTCGAAATTGGACTTCCTTAATGGAAAACCGCATGAGCAAGTCTCTCACATCATCCACCATGTTGCCGACAGAAGCCCAAGTAGTTTCCCTAGAATTAATCATCATAATCGCCTCCGAAGAATCAGTTTCAATGAGGAGAGGGACAAAACCCGCTTCTATAGAAAATAAAACTCCTCTATAGATCGCTTGCAATTCTGTAACTAGAATGGAAACCCTGTGAGGGCTATGCATAGTGTTGGGGTCTTTTTCCGTTGGAAGTCTCGTTCAGGCTTGTTGATTCTCGGACCCCCATAGAGTAGTGAATCAAGCCTTCGTTGCCCCTTTTTCTGAGTTAGTGAGGACTAAGCCCAAAGCATCCCAAGGGAGAAGCAAGTCCTAGGGGAGTACTCTGTTCTTCTTCTAGCGGCTGCATGTTCGGTGCTGATATTTCCGGCAGCTTGACGAAGAGTTGAAGATGACTTGCTGATGTTGATATGAGATTGTGTGAGCTTGGCATGAGAGCTTGGAGTGTGGGAGCTAAAGATCCACAAGTTTAGCAAATGAGAATGCTTGTGCTTGGCTTGGTATTTGATATGCTTGAGTTTGGGTGTTGAGAACTTATTGTTTGAAGCTATGGCTATGGTGGTTTGATTGTTTGGTTGTGATAGTTATTGGGATGTTTATAGTAGTCAAATAAATGGGGTTTCAAAGAGCATGGCTGAGGAAAGAAAAGCTTAAGACTTTGAAGGCTATGGTGTTTGTGACTATGATTCTAGAGAGATTTATGAGTTCTAGAGGTGGGAGGATGGAAGGAAAAGCTTGAGGGTTGGAGGCTATTGTGTTTACAGCTTGGAAAGGTACAAGGAGAAAGGAAAAGTTTGGAGTTATGCTTGGTGAGGCTTTATAGGAAAGATGGAGGATTTCAAGGGTGAGAAAGTAGGAAACACGATTGTGATGGTTGAGGAATGGCTAGGATGGCCGCTTGAATGCTTGCAGCAGACGAAAGGAAGAAGGAAAGTGGTTAGATGGTTGCGGCGGTGCTTGAGCAACCAAGAGATGTTAGTTAATGGCTGCTGGGATGCTTTCAACAGCCAAAGGATGGAGGTTGATGGCTGGAATGGCCGCTGAAATGCTTGCAGCAGTCGAAGGGAGAAAGGAAGATGAGTTCTCATGGTTGCTGAGAAGCTTGCAGCAACTAAGAGAGGTTGATTTTGCCCAGCAAATACCTCCCAATATATAGAGGGTGACGGTTTTCCTTTATTTCCAATAAGCAAAGGGAGGTGCTGGAATCAACATATTTCCAATGGTTAAAAGGGAGCACTTGGGCATTCTATTTTCCAGCAAGTAAAGGTATGTATTGGAAAATGACTATTTCCTATGGGCAAAAGGGAGTGTTGGACTTGGCTTGTTTTCAACGGGTAATAAGGAGCATTGGGACATTCTTCTGTGGGCCTTGTGGGCCTTTGTAACCTTCCACACCATAATCCCTCATGCAAGCCCCGTAAACCACATGACTTGGGTTCATGTGAGCTTGATAAGAGGTTGACATATGAAAAATGTATTATTGGCTTCGCATGGCATGGACATTATTATTTATTCAATGAATTAATTCCCAAAATACAACTTGGATTAATGCATGACCAACATTATATGTTATACTGGGCTTTAAACGTCTTTGGGCTTCCCACAACTTTTTTGGGCCTCAACACATAGCTAGGGCCCTCATAAAAACTCCAGAATCGTTACGAACAACTGCACCTATACTACGCAATCCTGTTGCGTTGTCAGTAGCTCCATCAACATTGACCTTGTAGAACCCTTCAGGGGGACAGCTCCAAAACTCATACTGATTAATCCTACAAGCATGTGATTGGTCAAGAGATTTGTGAAATTCTTCATGGAGCTCAAAACTCCTCTCAAGAAGATGGGTAGGATTATGCACACCTTGACCATGAAGATAATCATTTCTAGCTTTCCACAACATCCAACAAATGAAAGCAAACTGCTCTAACTCAATAGAAGACAAAATTGTTTTAGCATTCTCAAAGAAATCAATGAAGCTCAACATATGCCACTGCTCAACAGCAAAGCCCAACCTTGAAAGCCTCCATACTTTCGTGCTTAATTTGCACTCCCATAAGGCATGGATAAGAGATTCATTTGACTTGCCACAATGAAACCATATACCTTTTGGGGTTACTTTCCTGCGCACCAAATTGACACAAGTAGGAAGGATATCATGAGAGGCATGCCACAAGAAATGCTTAATTTTATTTGGAATATGGAGGCTCCAAATCAATTTCCAATACGATGCCATTTGAGCACCATTAGAACCACCAACACCACTTTTGAGAATACTGGTTTTCTTCTGCACAACAACTTGATAACCAGATCGAACATAATATTTTCCATTTTTAGTAAAGAACCAAATCTGCTGATCTGGACGTAGACTCCAACTCAAAGGGATGGTTTGGATTAATTCCACCTCCTCTGGAAAAAAACATGACTGTAACAAACTTACATTCCAAGCAGAATGAGAGGAAATAAATTCACAAACCTTAGAATTCATAGGCAAAGAAGGAGGTGAATATAGTTTAAAAGTAGACGGTCTGGGTATCCATTTATCTTTGTAAACATCAATCATCTTACCATCACCCACATGCCAATAAAGGCCTGCCTCTAATAAATCTCTTCCCCACAAAATAGATCTCCAAACGAAAGAAGGCACTGAACCAAGAGTAGCATGCATGAAATCTGAGTTGGGGAAGTAACGCGCCTTAAGCATACGGAAAACAATGGAATCTTGGGTTTGGAGCAGCCGCCAAGCCTGTTTACAGACCATGGCTTGATTGAAACATTCAAAATCCTTGAAGCCAAGATCACCATCCTCCTTGTGCGTACAGATGTGGTATTGGTCTTACCAATTCATACATTTTAAGTTGGCTATTAAATCTCTAAAGAGTACTTTTTTTCAAGGAAGACCATTGCATGTTGCTATACATAATTATGTTACATTATCTCCATAAGCAGGATTATCTTCAAGAATAAGTAATAAATAATATATACACGTTGATGTTGAAAAACTACCAAGTAGTATGTGTGGTCAACTAATGAACAGTAAAATTTTCCTAAGTTAAAGGACAATAGCAACTTATATGATAATTGGTTTAAAAAAAAAATAGTGATTATTGCCCAAAATTCTTCTAGTGTGTTGCTACAATTTATTATATGAAATCAATTTATACACCAAGGGTTAGTTAGATGCTGTCACTTTTGGCTTTTTAAACTTTTACTTCTTAGCTATATGATATTACTTTATTTTTTAGTTTTTCATATAACGTCCTTCACCATTATTATTTAAATCTGCAAAGCATTGTTGTCAATGGGTAAATCTTGCCAATTGATCCAGCAGCCTTCACATCACACGGTTGAGGAACTATGATCGACTCATGAACAACATTGGCATACCTTGTTGAAGAAGCTTACATTCCTTTTGTTAGGGTTGCAAGTTTATTCACTTGGTCTTATTTATGGGTTGATTTGTGATGAAATTTCGTGAACAGAAGCCAACTCCACTTATTAAGGCACAAATTAAGCTCACTTCGCGTTGGAATTTCCTTTTCTTTCTTCCCCATTTAATTCATCTCTCATTCTAATTTACGTATATTTGAGTTCAAACTTCCTTTTAGTTAGTCAATTGCAACGTTGGGAGGAACATAATGGTTGTGGTGTTTGGTCTAAAAAATGAGTATATTATTAAAATAAGATATCTTCTCCTTACTAAAAGTTGATTTTGTGTTGGGATGTGTAGATAACTTTAGCCGTTTTCACAATCTGCAGGGGCGGACACACGTTGGGACAAGAGGGGTTGGACGACCCTTTGGAAGGCTGGAGAGTTGGCAAGGGACTCCATGAACGACCCCTTGGACAGCTGCTGGACGACCCCTTGTATGCACACCAAGTGCTCAACGAAAGTCCCAGGCCATTGCTTCCTCTGCTGCGCTGTGCGTTGCACGCGCACTACGCATCTTGTTTTTTTTTTTTAAACGAGCCTTGCCAAACGACGTCATTTGGTCCAAGGCTTTTTAATTGACTTGGCCTCAAAACGACGTTGTTTTGGGCCAGGTTAAAAAAATAAATAATAATAATAATAATAATAACACAGCCACACTTACCCACCCGACTCTGAACAGCACCTCCAAACCCTTCATTCCCAATTTCACATCTCTTCCCACCCTCTCAAACCCTAACCTCCCAATTTCACATATCTTTCTATCTTTTTAGCATTATTTTCTTTATAGAAAAATTTTGGAACTTTAACACTAAGCCCTCTTAGCCACCTAATCCTGGATTCGCCACTAACAATTTGTGACTCCCTTGATTTCAAACGAAAACCAATGTTATCTCTGCTTTTGGGCGAAGCATTGAAAATTATTTACCAGAAAAAAAAAAAAATGGATTAAAAATAACTAGCCTCTTTCAATTGGTTTTTTATTTTTGATTTTATTTATTTAAGAATTAAGAAAGAGAATCCAACCAAAAAAAAAGAGTGTATTTTTTATTTAGTTAAGTTTATTGTTTTAGACTGCTGTATATTGTTGGATTAAATCGAACGGCTGTTGATTAAGAAGCTCCCTGGTCCCTGGCACAGAATTGATATCCGTTCATCAGGTCATGAATTCACAGCCGTTAAATCAAATTCAAAACAAGTTTAACGGACAGATTTGGCTAATGTACGTAGTGCTTTGTGGGTACCCAAGATAAATCGAAATGTTCAAACACGCAAGCAGCTCTTTACCCACTTTGGGCTCTCATCTGCATCTCGCGCCACCACCTCCCACTCTCTCTCTCTCTCTCTCTCTCTCAAAAAATAAAAAAATAAATAATCTCTCAACTTTCTTCAATTTATCCTTGTGTATTTGAGTTTCAATTATTTTACCTGAGCTTGGTGGCTGGTTTTGCCCAAGCATCGCGCGGTTTGTTGCCAAGGTAAGGATTTTTTTCGCAATTTTTTTGGTTTCCTGTTGATTGCTATAAGGATTTCTCAATCCCTGCGATTTTGCACAGAAATTGAAGGTTTTGTTCTTGGGATCAAATTTTTGGGCGTGTTTCTCTGAATTGAGTATCCTATTTGGCGCTTCAATGTTGGTTATATGACATTATTTTTCTGCCGTCGTGAACTTTGATATGGCTATGCCCTTAGGTTTGTTTGTGGCGTCCTTTTTGAAATAGTGGTTGTGATTTTTGTCGATTAACTTTCTTGATGGGTTTGATTTTATTTATACTCAATTGGGTTTTGCTGTCTTACTTTTGCTTCTTGATTTAACCTAATTTTCTGTTTGGATTGTTACAATTTAATTGGGATGCTCTATTTTTGGTTTTTCCTTGGAATTTTCTCTGCCTTCTGCTATTGTTTCGTGGATAGCCTCATGATTTGGACTTGATTTGCTGTTTCATTTTCTTTTCGTCTGTTCCTCATATTGGGACATGCTGATGTTGTGTTGATTGCTATTGACAGAATAGCTTTTTCCGAAAGATCCATCGCCAAACAACTAGAAAAAGGAGGCTCCTGCTGATTGCTGAACAGAGTCACATAAGGATTGTCTGTAGACATATCAAATATGTATCATCCCACTAGAGGTGGTGTTCGTGGTGGTCGAGATCGTAAGCGCTCTCTCTCTGGAGAGATTCTTTTCTTTCATTTGCTTCAGGGAAAATAGTGAACATTATGGTAGAGTTGCAACTCAAAGATTAGGTTTTTGTTGAGATTCATGTAGGCAGGGAGGGAATTTTATTTACTTTAAAAAAAAATTCCCACCGATGGGATACACAGAAGTGTATAGTTAACTTTTTAGTTCTTTTACCGATAATTTCCTCTGATTAATGCTTAAAAATAATTGCTTCTAAAATCCTATTCTTAGCTAATCATTTGTTCGTTAGTAGAAATCATGAATTTAGTGACTTGGTGAGAAAGTTGTTCGTCTATTCTAGAGAGGTGCATGGAAAAACTTGAACATCTGATGTGGGACGGAAAGGGAATTTAGGGATCAGAAAGACAGGGGAAGTAAGAAAGGAAGGTAGAGAAGAAAAACAAAACATGGGGGCAATAGGATTTTAATGTTCAACATTCAATATTCAACTGTACTCAATTAGCTTGGAGTAAGGCCTCTTGTATAATAGGAAGTTGAAGCACAACAAGCCAATAAAACCTACAGTGAAACCCTGATAATAGTAGGGGCATAAACCCTACTAGTTAAAGAGATCACAATTGAAAATTATGTGTACTCTAAATAGTAGGAAGATCCCAAAATCGAAAAAAATGTATGTAATTCTTAATAACATAAACAAACCCCCAGTAGATGCCTCTATATGATCTCCATCACATGTTTATGTGTAAGCCTCATCGACATGATCAATGAACATAGTGCTCGTACATTTAGGTGCATCCTTATGCTTGGAGGCTTATTAATCTTTTTATGTCTAATGAACTTTCTGCTTCTCCTTTGATGTACAGAATTTAGTTGGGATGATGTGAAGGTTGATAAACATCGAGAAAATTATCTTGGTCACAGTATCAAGGCACCTGTTGGAAGATGGCAAAAAGGTGAGACGTCTTGTTTGTTCAAATTACTATCATTCATTCATTTTGACCGTTTCACATGAAATTTTCAATTTGGTTTGAAGTTGCAAGTAGTTTGGGGTTTTTTTATTTTTTTTATTTTTAACAAATAACCCAACCATCATACATTTAATGAAGGTGGCCACTTTTAAAAAATTATAAACCTAGATAATTGTTAAATTGAAAACACTAAGATGCCCTTTCCAACCCAACGTTACTCTGATATTTTTTGTTCTTTACTTTGTTTTGTTTTGCTGTTGTCTTAGTTTCTGTTGTTGCCAATTGTCCCTGTTCCTACCTTTTTCTTGAGAGGTAGGAACAACGGCAATGAACTCTGTAATGCCATTGCAATTCTTGTATCAATGGCAATAATTTGGTCTCATTCTTTGAACCAAGTCACAAGTATTGACCTTTCCATATTTTTGGATCACTAATTATTCACACTACTGGAAATTGGGCCAATACGTATCAAGTTGGCACACATTCAAATTTGTTAACATTTCTTTGGAACCTATTGATGAAAGACAAAATTCAGTTTCCATAAGCATTGCAAAGAGCATTGCTGACATAATTTTGGGTGTAGACAGTAGTTATGAGTCTCTTCTTGTCTGCCAAATTTTTCTGTTGTAAGACATGATTGGATTTGGTTCGAATGTAGTGCTTTTGGGAATTTTGTTCTCGCACAGTATCTTAAGTTTGTATTCTACTGGCACTTAACTCTACAAATGATGCTTGAATATATTATTTATAAAAGGGATTGATGCATTTCCTTATTTTGTAAGGATAATCCACTGCCATGGGTGAAATGTATGAGAAGCCTCTTTTGTCCAAAATAAAGAAGTCGTGGAGTCTTTTAAATGTCTGCTTTTAATTTTTTTCACACAAGGGTCTAATCTGTAAAAATTAAAGTGTTTATCTGGTTAGACAGCTACTAGCAAGCGTACATACTGATTTTTATGTAGTGTTTTTTGTTTTTGTTTGTTTGCAGGATTTTTTGCCTTTTTCCTTTTTCCTTATTTTTTTCCTTTCATCCACGTGTAAGTCTTTTGTGCAAAGATTTTACAATTGTTCATTTATTGGTAAAGATGTTTACAGCTGTTCGTTATATTGGTTCAACAGGTAAAGATCTACACTGGTATACGAAAGACAAAAAAACTCAGAATGCAGAAATGGAGGCTGCAAAAGAAGAGATTAAAAGAATTAAGGACGAGGAGGAGCAGGCTATGAGGGAGGCTCTTGGCTTAGCTCCTAAGCGTGCAAGCCGAGGTCAAGGAAATCGGCTTGATAAGCATGAGTTTTCAGAACTTGTGAAGCGAGGCTCTACTGCAGAGGACTTAGGTGAAGGGCACGCTGAAGCAGCACGTGTACATGGTCTTGGTTTTTCAAGGTATGTAACTGAACTGAAAGTGAAAATAATTAATGTTTAAGTGGTGCCTTGGCTTCTTCCTCTTTTTTGTATGTAGTACTAGCTCTATCTAAATCTAGTCATATTGTTGTTGCTGGTTTTGATGTTTTGTCTAGTATAGGTTGGGAGGTGTATTTCTTGCTGCATGATGATCCACTTCGATTGTACTCTCCATTTCTATTAATGCAATTATTCTGTTTACTATACCCAAAAAAAAGAGAGAATACGTTGCATGGTTTTCATAACAATCGTTTTCTGAGTGTTTTAAAGAAAATTGAACAATTTGGACAAGATGTCCACTGGATCAGCAATTTGGAGAGCTCTAAAATAGCACCAACAACCCAGACCAAGCGGGTTGGGTTGGTAGGTTGGCGGGTTAAATGCCCACCACTACCAGAACACCACGCCCAACACTAACCACACCACAATCTACGAGCTCTCTAATATCCATTCACCTGAGAAAATAGTTGATAAAAAAAAAATTCACCTGAACAAATGAAATACCATTGCAATGACCCCACATAACGTGGTGATTGAAGTTTTTATGCCATGTTCGAGTTAAAAATCAATAGAGCCCAATACTCAATTGCAGGTATTCACACTCAATAAGTGGAGATTTAGGAGTTGGCAAAGGTCTTGGACTGTGAGGTGAGAAGCTGGCCTCTAAAGTATTTGGGGTTGCCTCTTGGAGTGAATCCAAGAGCAGCCAATTTTTGGTGCCCGGTAGTGGAAAAAGTGGAAAGAAGGTTAGAGGGCCGGAGTAAGGCCTTGTTTGTCAAGAGGGAAAAGGATGATTTTAATCCAATCGGTGTTGAGCAGTTTCTTAAGTTACCATCGGTCTCTTTTTAAAATTCCATGTCGTGGAAGGGAAGAACATTTTGGTGAGATGGGAAGTTGTGTCTGAAACCGAAGAAAAAGGAGGTTTATGGGTGGGTAATGTAGTAAAGAGACATGAATCTTTGCTAGGGAAGTGGCTGTGGGTATTCCAGACAAAGACAACTACCCTTTGATATGCTTTAATAAAAAAGTAAGTATAGCTTATCTGTGAGTCGCTGGGATCCGAAAATTGTGGCTAGAGATTCAAGTTGATGCCCATGGACAGATAATTCTAAAGGGATTGCTTCTTTTACACCTTGTTTTCATTTCGGGGTGGGAAATGGGGAAAGAGTGAGGTTTAGGGAAGAGATTTGGGCAGGGCAAACAGATTTTTGTTCGCTACAACTTCATCTCATGGATTACCCCAGTCTCTTAATTGGTCTGTTGCAAGAATGTGTGTAAATTCGTCTTCTTTGCCTTTAAGCTGGGATTTTGGGTTTAGAAGACATTTGAATGAACCAGAAGTGAGAGAGTTGTTGTCGTTGCTGTCAATTTTCACTTGATTGTTCCTCATAAAGAAAATAGGAGAGTTTGGATATTGGAGTCTTCGAGCATTTTCACTTGTAAATCATTCTCAAAGCATTTTTTGGATAACCCTGCTTTCTCAATTTTTGCTCCCTCCTTCGTTATTTGGAAAGCCAAAGTGCCTCCCAAGGTATGACTGGTAGCTTGGTTAATTTCTCATAGGAAGATCAAAACTTGTGATATGGTTCAAAGAAGGCAACCCTCTGTTTCCCTGTCTCCCCACTTGTGTGTTATGTGTAGAAATGCCATGGAAAGAAAGGCCTTGGAAAGTATGGATTACTTGTTGCTGCACTGTCCAGCGGCTTCTCCTTTGTGGTTTCGGTTAATCAAGGAGAAAGGTTTATGCTGGTCCATCCCCGTGTCGTGTAATGTGCTATTATGTGAGAAGTTTAGTTTTTTTGGTGGAAAGAAAAGGGGTGTAGTTCTGGGGAGATGTGCTATGATGGCTATTTTCTGGGTTCTATGGGTTGAAAGGAACATAACGGTTTTTGAGAATATGTTGAGTGAGGAGGTTGATTCTTATGGGATAGAGTGCATATTTGGGGTCTTTGTGGGCATCTGTAGTTTCAGAGTTCAGGAAGTTTATCTTTTTCTGTCGTTTTGTCAGATTGGAAAGCATCTGTTTTGTAGCTCTCTGGAATTCTGTTCTTGTTTTGGTGTTCTCCCTCCCCTAGGACTGAGGTGTTAGTGCAGTTTGCATGTTTAGTTTTCTTTTAGAGTGGACTTCATGTTCACTTTTGTTGCACTGTTATTTTTAATAAACATTCACGTTTCATATGTACAAAAAAACAATGGCCATGAAATCAACTTATGATGTAGAAAATATTAGGAAAGGGACTCCAAGGGGCCAACATGAGATCATGAGAGAGGAATGGTTGTGTTCAAAGACTGTCATGAGGCTTACTCTGCAGTTGGGATGAGTATAATAACGTGGGATTCAAGTTTGTAGATTGCATTATTTAAGACTTGTTATTATCTGGGTCATAAACACGGTGATAGCTGATGTCATAAGCTCAGCCCTAAAACTATTTTTTGAGGACAAGCCTTACCATGGGAAGGTAGTATTGATATATGATAATAAAAACATGTTTTATACATAATGATTTACAATTTACGTTTATTGGTAGTAAATTTACGTTCATATCACCTGCCTGCTGTGTAGTCTTCTTTTTGTTTTTGTTGGTATGTGTTTAGTACTTTATGTTTTGCCTTCCATTGTCTTTTTCTTTGCATAGCTTAATTCTTCTTGATCTGTTTTGCCCAATAATTCAAAATTTCGTCTTGATCTCACTGCAGAGCACCTTGCCCTTGGGATGAGTCAAGTTCCCTTCCATCTACAGTCAAGGATGTTCCACCTGAAATGGGAAACATGACTGTGCCTGATTCACCACCAAAAGAAAAAAATAAAGAAGAATTAGATGATGAAAGCAGTCGAAAGAAAAGGAGGCGTGAAGAGAGAAAGCAGGAGAAGCATGAGAGGCGTGAAAAGCGTGAAAAGCATGGAAAACAGCATTCCTCGGATGAGAGAAGGAAACACAAGAAACACAAGGAGAAGAGGAGACATGATTCAGACTCTGAATAATATTTCAAGGTTTTGTGAAATATTGTCACAACTTTCAATGGAGATTAGTAAGTTCTTTGTAAACCATATATGAACTATCTACTGTATTTTTTGGTGCTGATTGACCGGAAATTCATAGTTGGTTTTAGATTTTCTGGTTGGCAGATGGTAACCTTGGGTTTAGTTTGGACCCTCGTATTCTGGAAAATAACTGGAATAAATTATTATATTTGCTGTTGGTGTTAGTTTAAATCATGTGCAATGCATGTTAATTTGGACCATCGGTGCCATGTAATCTTACGGCCCTGTCGCCTGTCCATGCTTGCAAGGGGTCTTATTTTTTTTTTGTTTTGTTTTTCGTTTTAAGAAAATGAAACGTTTCCGAATTGCAGTGGAGAATGCTCAATGTATCAATGTCTTGGGAAAACAAAAATTTGGGGACCCTGTGATCGCACCTTTGGCTATAAAAACCTTCATATATATGCTAAGTTATTGAGTGAATCTTACCGTGTAATTGGTTGTATAATGTCTTTATCTTTCTCATAGTCTTGTATATAGTCATGTCTTTATCTTTCTCATAGCGTGACTAGCCTAGTTACTTCACGCGAGAGATATATAAACACAGTTATATATATGTCATTGATTTTTGAAAGTTGTGTCAAAGTTTCAATCTCTCCCTTTCCCATTTTCTCTTCCCTCTCTTCCAGCCAAAAAAAACAACAAAACCCAACACTGTTTCAAATTCTAAAATCAAAGCAAAATCCCAACTACTTATATTGGCTTGCAATTAGCACCCATAGAATTTCATTTATCTCATTCTTCAATGCAAATTCTTCCTGTCTGCGTTCTCAAATGGCAGGCCTCATCCCTGAACTAGACCTCGAAGACCTCGATCAAGAATTCGAAGGACCCACCTGCCCCTGTTGATCCCAGAGACTTGATGTTTGCAGATTCGTTCTTGGATTTTGAGTCTGGTTTAAGGATATACCAAACCCTGATATGGCAGAAACAGGGGAGGTCAAGGTTGAGGTGGTTGAAGAAGAGTATTGGAGAGGCAAATGGCGGTGAAGGCCAAAGGCAAATTCTTAATGTGTATGACCCAATTGCTTGTGGGTCTGAATAGACTGTCGATGGGTCTGTGCCAATTGGTTGTGTGGAGGAGGACTCTGAAATATCAGATAATTTGAGTTGATGTCCAAGAACGAGGATGAGAATGGTGCAAGAAAGAATGCAATCCTATTAGAAAACAGATACTTGTGTCTGTGTAGGAAGATTTATGTGATCACTGCGAACATAAACCAGGAATCCTAACAAATTAACAATATAGGAAAGAAGTATTAGTTACAATAGGACTATCTAAAAAGAAAAGTAAATACAGCCTTGAATAAAAATGGAAACTAAAATTATCTGATCGGAGAAGGGAAAAACCTCTGTATAGACTCCACAACTCAAGGTTAATTCCATAATTTGCAAACCTTTCCCCTTGAGATTCTTGAAACTTCATATTAATCTCTCAGTTTTCGTTGCTAGATTAAGCCTTGTGCATTGCCTTTTCTTCAATCTCTCACCCATGGAGAAAACACGAATCATCCCTTCATTCTCCCACTAACGGAAGTCTCATCACTATTCTTAGTATTGATGGAGGTGGAATAAGAGGGATTAAACCTTTTCTTTTAAGCATGTAAGGCTCGCAGATTATTTTCATGTAGTTGTAGGGAAGAGCACATGTGGCCTTGTGGCGGCCATGCTTACTACCCTAGATGAAAATAATCGTCCCTTATATACTACTAAAGATATCATCCCTTTTTATCTCAAACATTGCCCTAAAATCTTCCCCCAATTTAGGTGTAGTTAATTGTTGACAAAGAGATCACATTGTTGTACTACGTACCTTTCGTATGCATACGAAATTCTTTGTACAATAGCTCTCTCATCGTTAATATTACACATTATTTCAAACTTTTAGGAGGACCCAAATATGATGGGAAGTATTTACATAAATTGTTGAAGGAAAAACTAGGAGACAAACATTTGCATGACACATTGACTAACGTTGTAATCCCAACTTTTGATATAAAGTGGCAACCTACGGTTATTTTCTCCAGCTATCAGGTTTGTTTATTAATTATCTCTTAATTCGAACACATATATGTATATAATTTAATCCTTTGTTTTGCTCTTTTTGTGAATAAATAATTAATTCTTGATTTTGTATATATATGTTGGTCATGATTTTAGTTGAAAAAATACCCCAACTTAGATGCTTTGCTCTCGGATATATGCATTGGAACTTCAGCAGCCCCATACTACCTTCCAGCCTATCAATTTAATTCCATAACTTCAACTGATGGTGCCATCGGTGAGATTGAATTCTCTTGATTCACTAGTTGAAGATGTGAAATTAAATTGATAGACTGGAAAGTAGTACGGGTTTGTTGAAGTTCCAACGCATATATCTAAGAGCAAAGCAGCTAGGCTGGGGTTCTTTTTCAACTAAAATCATGACCAACATATATATACAAAATCAAGAATTAATTATTTATTCACAAAAAGAGCAAAACAAAGGATTAAATTATATACATATATGTGTTCGAATTAAGAGATAATTAATAAACAAACTTGATAGCTGGAGAAAATAATTGTAGGTTGCCACTTTATATCAAAAGTTGGGATTACAACGTTAGTCAATGTGTCATGCAAATGTTTGTATCCTAGTTTTTCCTTCAACAATTTATGTAAATACTTCCCATCATATTTGGGTCCTCCTAAAAGTTTGAAATAATGTGTGATATTAATGATGAGAGAGCTATTGTACAAGGAATGTTGTATGCATACGAAAGGTACGTAATACAACAATGTGGTCTCTCTACCAACAATTAACTACAGCTAGATTGGGGGAAGATTTTAGAGCAGTGTTTAAGATAAAAAGGGACGATATCTTTAGCAATATACAAGGTACGATTATTTTTATCTGGGGTAGTAAGTATGGCCATCACAAGGCCACATGTGCTCCTCCCTACAACCACATGAAAATAATATGTGAGCCTTATATGCTTAAAAGAAGAGGTTTAATCCCTCTTATTCCACCTCCAACAATACTAAGAATACTAATAGGACTTCCGTTAATGGGAGAATGAAGGGATGATTCGTGTTTTCTCCATGGGTGAGAGATTGAAGAAAAGGCAATGCACAAGGCTTAATCTAGCAACGAAAACTAAGAGAGAGAGATTGAAGTTTCAAGAATCTCAGAAGAAAAGGCTTGCATGTTATGGGATTAATATTAAGCTGTGGAGTTTATATAGGGGTCTTTTCCCTCTCCGATCAGGAAATTTTAATTCCCATTTTTAATCAAGGTTGTATTTACTTTCCTAGTCCTATTGTAATTAGGACTTCTTTCCTGATCACGTAAATCTTCCTACACAGACGCAATTTTCTATTTTAAAATATTACTGCATTCTTCCCCGCACCATTCTTCTCCAGAATTACTGACTCACTATTTTCACTCTTCATACCATTCTCACCGTTAAGAGCCGAACTTTCTTCATACCTTTCACTCCTCATACAATTCCCACCATCAAGAACCGAATTTTGATCGCACCCTCCAAGCCAACTGACATTCCCCAGCTCTTCCCCAATAGAACAACTCAAATTTCTGAGATTTCACGCTCCTCATTCTACACACAACCAGACCCACAACCAATTGGCACAGACCCATCAACATTCTGTTCAGACATCTCAATCTCTCAACCTCTTTCCTCGCCAACCATCACCTGCCACGGTAGACGATACCCACCTCCGCCACCACAGATCAGCCCAAAGGTTAACTTTTTTGTTGTTGTTTTTTTTTTTTTTGGTTTAATAACACTTGCATGCTTTTGTTTAGTTTTTTGGTGCAACTTTTTATTTTGATCCGTAATATTTGGCAATGCAATTTGTGGTTGATTGTGTGCTTTTCTTAGGGCTGAATACATTATAAATTTGATTTTTTTTTGATGTTCTGGAAGATTCATTTGCCAAACTTGAATTGCGCTTAAAGTTGAACTGCTTGGTAAGTGTGGTGCCTGTGTATTGGAGGTCACTGATAGTCTGCCCACTATGTAGTGGATAGTGGGTTCATCAGTTTAAACCTTACTCCAGCTTTCCACCTGTGTAGGAGGTAGATTGATTCCAACACAATATCCCTTTTTTGTAGGTCCAAATGAGTAACTTGTGTGGCAAGAGGCAAATTAGAATTTTTTTTGCCTGTGTAAATATACATGAGCAGAGGCCAATATACCATTGCTGGTGGCAAATGTACCTGTGCAGGAGGAAAATCAGAATCGTTTGCCTGCACATTTTCGACCTCTGCAGAAGGCAGATTGAGTCACCACAACGTCACTTTTTTATTTTTTTATTTTATAGGGTTAATGTTTTCCTTTCCTCCAAGATTATGCTCTAATGAGCTGTCTTTGTCCCTCTGTTAAAACTTCAAACTTGTTTGTGCCTATATTTTCCCTCTGTTTTTTTTCTGATGCACTATACATTTCTTGTTCCAGTACTGTGCATGTGTATATCTTCTTTCTTTTTTGTGTATGCAGTTGTTCTATTCCAGGCCCTTTTACTTGCGTTGGACAAGACAGTGCCGTCTCACTTCGAGTTCCTTCCTTCGTAGTAAAATCAGATGATAGAGGGCCATATCGTTGCATTGTGCCTATATATATATAATTTGTGTGTTTGTTTATCTTCTTTGCCTGTATTAAGGTATTAACTATTAAGTGTATTCATTACTGTTCAGTTGTATTTCTTTAGATGCGTTTGATATTGTGTATATGTTTGTGCAGGCTAGTAGTAGCACAGAAGCTCCATTTTTTGAAATTTAAATGGCAACTCAAAACATAAAAACAAATAGTCAAGAAAAGTAAATGTCTAGTTGGACAATGGTCAATGGGATAATTTCAGAACAAAAGAAAAATGTGGACTACAATAGATAACCAGTCCATAAAATAGATTGCAATTTAATTATCTCTGACGTTAATTTGTCTAATTAGTTTATGCAGTGACATTTTTGTTGGTGTTTGACTGGTATGAGTTTTAGTTTATCATTGATATTTCTGCTCATTCTTTGTCTTGTTGTCTTCAAGTATATTTGCATATCTTGTACTTACCAATTTTTTTTTCCTTATTTTCCTAATTCCTAGTTCTCACTTGTGTGTATTCTAATTTTTTATTTTTATTTAACTTGTCTTGTGAATGCTATAGGGTTAATAAGACAGCTTTTGTTGAAACTACTTGTGGAAAAATTGATGATTGAAGATAGGAGATACTGAGAGTATTGTAAAGTCTAAGAAGACATTTTTTGTGACTGTTGGAACTACTTGTTTTGATGCTCTGTTTAAGCAAGGGATTTTTATCCTATTATGTCTAGGATTTAGTTTGCTATAAATACCCCCTTGTGGTTCTTTAAAATGCATATTTGAATGTTGAGTAACCTTTTCCTAGAACTCTCTGATCCCTTCGATCTATATTTCTTCTCCTCAATCTCCGATATTCTTCTTTGTTCTACTGTTTCTGCTCTTTATCTCATCTTATCAATCTATATTTCTTCTCCTCGGTCTGTTATATCCTTCTCTGTTCTATTGTTTAGGTGCTTAATCTAACACCTACAAGCTGTACTACATCAATTGGTATCCAGAGCCAGGCCTCGATTTCGCTTGTGTCTACTCTCTGACATGGCACCCCAAACCGTGGCCAGCCTCGCGGAACAATGTCATGAGCTCCAAGACAAAGTTGCTGACGATATAGCCCCCATTGAAACCCAACTCTCCAAGCTCAGCTCTGAACGAAAAGAAGAGTTGGTGTGTTCACAAACATCTTGCGACAACGGACCTTGCCATCAACAAACTCCAAGACTCTGTTCAGATGCTTAGTAATCACTTTCGGGCTGGAAAGGTGGAGCCTTCTTCTACCTCAGCGGTGCTCTCGAGTTTGTCTATGCCACAGCCGAAAAGTGGCCTTCTGCCCAATCCACCAGTGGATCAAAAACTCAAGGCTGTGCCATACGGCATGCCGCATACCTCAACCGGTCTCTCGCTCAGCACGCCCGAGGCTCAATTGGATCCCCTCTTTTCTTTTGGGTCTATGTCGACGCCCCATTATACCCAACATACAGCGGGCCCTCCTCCAGTGACTACTCAGGCTCCTACCCCGCCACCCGTTCGACATGATCAGTACACTCATCTCCCTTGCCATTTTGACAACGATGTCATCCGCTACATCCAGCCTACCACTCTTAGCCACATCAAACTCACCGCTCTTACTTTTGATGGTTGTGGGGATCCTACAATGTTTCTTGATTGGGTTCAAGCCATGGAAGATTATTTTGCCTGGTTCAACTTGACGGATGCTCATAAACTTCGCATTGGTAAGATGGCACTACGGGGAGCCGCTAGACAAGATTGGAATTCCATGGAGGAGGAACTCTATCAATTTGGACGGCCGCCTGTGACTCTATGGGATGAGATGAAATTGAAGCTTCGCGAACAATATGTTCCCACCTTTTATCTAGAGCAATTGTTTGATCAATTATGGACCATATCCCAAGGAAATTCGACCGTTACTGAATACCATGCTCGTTTTATTAAACAGAAAGGACGTGCAGGGATTCGTGAAGAACCAGGAATCACTGTGTCTCGCTTTATCCATGGTCTTCATAACGATATTAAACATGAAGTCTGTCGGTTTGATCCTCATTGTTTGGAAGATGCATATTGCCACGCATTAGAAGCTGAAACATATTTTCGGCCTCAACATTCAGGGTATTCTGGCCAGCCTGCAACCCCCAACCAAACTCTTCCCACTACGGATATGCAGATGGGGTTGACGGGGTTTTCAGGACCATCTAACCCTACTGCACCGCCACCTAACAAAGGACCGGCTGTTTCTACTAATGCTCGCATTGAATGTTTCCCTTGTCATGCCAAAGGACATATTGCCTCTCGTTGTCCGCAGCGAACTTTAACTATCAACACTCCCGATAGTGAGCTTTGTGAGATTGTGGAGCCTCTCAAAGGTGTCTATGATCCAAACATCAATGATTGAGGACCCTCGTCCCCTATTATTCATACTTTCAATCAGCGTCATCGTCATTAATTTACATTTTGTGGTTGTTTACTCGTTGGAGTCGAGTTCTTTTCGCCGAGGGAGAATGATGCCGTACGCATAGGACCTAAATTTATTAGTTTCCTAATGTATTTGTTAGTTTCCTAGATTCTCTAGTTTTCTAAATTCTAGTAGGATTTCAACTTTTCCAGATTTCCAGATTTCTAGTTTTAAGTTTCCTTTTTTTTTTTGGGTTAGGATTTCTGTTCAAGGGATTTTTATCCTATGTATAGGTTTTAGTTTGCTATAAATACCCCATGTAGTTCTTTAAAATGCTGATTTGAATGTTTAATAAACCTTTTCCTAGAACTCTCTGATCCCTTCGATCTATATTTCTTCACCTCAATCTCTGATATTCTTCTTTGTTCTACTGTTTCTGCCCTTTATCTCATCTTATCGATCTATATTTCTTCTCCTCGGTCTCTTATATTCTTCTCTGTTATATTGTTTAAGTGCTTAATCTAACACCTACGGGCTGTACTACATCACAGTGTCTTCTTATGTTTTGACATTTGATTACCATTTAGGTATACTTGAATTACTGTTACTGTTTTGTCTTATACAACTGCCATTCTTCCATGTGCACATACAATTAAAATATAATTAGATGAGTTCAATTTTTAGAATCAAACAGTTCAAATACATGTCTAGTATTACCAGTCATCTGAACAAATACATTTTAGAAACCATTCTAATATAAGGGTGCATGATGTGTTGTTATGAGGAAGGCCGACAATACCACAATTTAATTACAAAATTTATTATATTTTATGTTTTTTTTTTTTTTGACATAACTCTTAGAGCATATTTGTGCATGAGGGCTATTCAGTTATGTAGACGTCCTTGTATGGAATGAAAATGGAGCATAACTCTTCTTTTTTCTTATAGCATGTTCGTGCTTGAGAGAGTGTCATTCTCTACATTACTGAGGTATATATGAATGTGTGTATACAGAGTTCTTTTGGGGCCCACTTCACATTATAGTTCCATCATCCAAACCGTCTATGTTTCAAGTTTTCATTCAAAGATGAGCTTGAAAAAAATCATGCAAATTGTAAACCATTAAGTCGTGTAGTTCTCATGAAACAAATAGAAGAAAAAGTTTTTTTTCAAGAAAAATTAAAGTGACTGCGTTCTGATCAAATGGTCATGAATTTTCAGATTTTTATTTTTATTTCCTGAGATAATCTATGAATTAAGACTTGAAAATTAGACAGTCGGATCATTGACATACAATGCAAGGTGGGTTCTACAACAGTGTCCCTCATATAAGTTTATTTGAGCAATCTCTCACTTAAAGCTCCATCTATATATATTTTACAGCGATAATTGTTAGAATTGTAAATATTGCAAGGAAGCAATTGTGAAAGGCTATTCCTTATGAGAACTTATTAGCTACAATGCATTACTTTCATCTGTCCTGTTTCTCATGTTCTGAATGTGACACTAGAATTTTTATTTGAGTGCTTTTACTTCTGCAGGAAAGGTGTATCGTTTCCCTTGAGTCTTTTAAATTCATCAATTTTAATGAATTTTCTTTAGGAAAGTTTTGTAAAAATAGAAGTACAAAGGAAGAGAAAAGTTTGCTGATTAGGAGTAATTTCTTTGTAAATATGTTGATGCTCGATATTTGATTGGCATAAACGTTTTCATGACTGTTTTGATGTGGCGCAGGGTCAGGGAGCATATTTGAGACATTGCGGCTTGGTAAGCCCTTAGTTTGCTGCTCTTTTGCATGCAATATAGATGCATGATTTAACCTAGGGGACAATCATATGCATATCTATTAAGGGCACGTTCACTTATCAGAAATGAGTGTTGGAATTATTCCAATTCCTTCGTATAATTGGCAGCTTCTTAGGAGTGAATCCGGTGGTGCTGGGACTCGTAGTCGTAAAGGTTGGTTTACGGAAAAGATTGGCCTGGTTGCAGAGGGTTGAAGCAAATGAATTAGTTTGTCTAGGATCTCAAATCCCACTAATACCAGATTAGGAAGCCATGATTTCCTTGGGTAATTGGAAGAGTATTTAACATAAATGAGTTGGGATGCATCGTGCTCAGTTTGGGGTTGGCCCTACCAAACTTTATTGCATACCTATGTCATGTAGCAGCTGATTTCTCCCTCTTACACCAGAGACAAGTTCCAACGCATGGAGATAGTGACGCTCTACTGTTTAGGGGGTCAGGCCTAATTCAATGTCACTCTCAGTTGTAAGAAGGGTAGAAAAGGTTTCATGCAACGGGCTTGTTGTTTAAGTGGTTAAAAGTATCTCCGTGTGCATTTGAGGGTTCTTCTTCCCCCAATGCAAAAAAGAAAAGGCTCACTATATGTTATTAATTTCTTTTTTAATGATATGATTAATGAAGGATTATGTTACTTATTACTAACTGTTGTTTTTATTGACTGGGACAATGTGTGACACTGGGACGGTGGATTGGCATGCAAATATCTAGGCATTACTATCTTTCTCCTTGTTCTCTGGTTTGAAGCTGCTGTTTTATTGTTTTTTACGCTAGTGGCAATTACAGTTGGCTTGGCACATTTGCCACGTCCACTTCAACTGGTGAATAGTCATTATCCACACAATGTCTTCAAGTCATTTGAGGATAGAGATAATCAGAAAGTTTTGGAATATGTAGATTGCTTATAAAAAATGCTACTACTCGACACGCGCCGGTGGACCGTTGATGATCGGTGGACCATTGATGATAGTGAGTCTTCTAATGCATCAACGACTCACAGTCGTCATGCATGAGCAACTGTCAGTAACACAAATCTTTGTTTATAATTGGGAAATAATGATTTTGAACGGAGAATGGATGTGATATCGTGCAAAAGCTTCCAAGACCTTCTGATATAAAAAGACAGAACAATTCTCTAGAAAATACAAAAGAAGAGACGACTCATGTGAAGAATCATGTGAAGAAAAGACCAATTTTAGAGAAAGAAGGAGAGATGAAATCCAAGCTAGAAGGGAAATTCAACTCCCTATACAAATTTACACCTCACCATTGCCAAACTCACCTCTCTCTCTCTCTCTCTCTCTCTCTCTCTCTCATTTCTTCTGTTTTGCATTGCTCTTTCGGTCTTTGTGCTCATGGAAGTTAACACCACTGCTGAAAAACACCACACTCATCATAAATACCACCTTTCACATTCTCAACCCTATAACCACCACCACCATCACCATAACCATGGAAATTTTCCTTCAAAATATACTCTCATTATCATGTCCATCAGCTCAGTTATTCTCCTTCTTGTTATATTCTTGATCATTTTAATCCTTCGGCTCAAGTCCACCAAAAGTTACAATGGCAAAACTTACAGAGAGAATAGCAGCATCAGCAGCAACACAAGCACCAGGTTCATTGCTCAAACCTCAATGCCCACCTTCAATTCCAGCCCAGGTAATACACAGAAAAATGAATGGTTCTTCTGCTCATAATTCTTTGATTATTTATTTATTACAAGTGATAGTCTAAAAATAGGTGGAGGGGAAGTTTCTGGCACACAGACTACTGATCTGCAAGTCAAAATCCTCTTCCACTGGGCTAGACCACATTGGCAAAATGCTTTTTTTTTTAATTAAAAGAAAAAATATGGTTTTTAACAAGCCCATTATGGAATTTGGTTGGACGTTCCTCCAGAAATTCTGATATTGGCATGTGAAAATGTGGCAGATGTGAAGGGTGGGTGCCTAAACCTCCAAGGAGGGGATTCTGGAAGTTCAGTGCCAAAGACACCAGCAGAAATACTCACAGCACCAAGCAGATACAGAAGAGGAGGAGGAGGAGCAGTCCAAGTGTTTTCATACAAGGAACTTGAGGTGGCCACTGAGAAATTTAGTGAAGCAAATGTGATAGGGCAGGGTGTGTTTGGGGTTGTGTATAGGGGGATCCTCAGAGATGGGACTGTGGCTGCAATTAAGATGCTGCATAGAGAAGGAAGGCAAGGGGAGCGTGCTTTCAGGCTTGAGGTGAGTGACTTCATTTATTATTATTATTAGCTTTTGTTCCTACTTGCTTTCTATCCAATATCCATCCCTCTTTTTGCTGTATTGTCTCTTCTTTTTCAAGTACATTGGCTTTAAAATGAATGCCCTTTTTGCCATTTTTAGGTGAAAGCAATTTGTACTGTCCACACAAACCATTTGAGCAAAATTGCATGATATTTAACGAGGGCATTGCTAACATTTTTGCTTGCAATATAATTTTCTCTCTCTCTCTCTCTCTCTCTCTCTCTCTCTCTCTCTCTCTCTCTCTCACACACACAAAGACAAAGGAGATAAACTTTACATGATGTGTGAAAAAAAATTCCGTGCATCACACGATGTGTAAAAAAGACACAACCGGTGTATGAGACGGAGATAGGGGAGGCTATGACCTAAGTATTTTACCTAACCACAATAAAAGAATGAAAATCTTGATGACCTCTTTCTCCAACGCACATTATGCTTGCCTTCAAATGTTTTGACAAAAGGATTATTTTTCTATTTTAAAGAATGCGTGTTTGTAGTATATTTTATTAAATTTTTCACATGGGTGTGAGACAAAATATGAAAATAAACAAATGCCTTTTTTTCTTCCCCTATTGTAGGTGGATCTACTAAGCCGACTGCATTCTCCATACTTGGTGGAGCTACTTGGCTATTGTGCTGACCAATATCATAGGCTCCTAATATTTGAATACATGCCCAATGGTACCCTACAACACCATCTCCATTCCACAAACAACCATAAGCCGTTGGATTGGGGGACCCGATTGAGGATAGCCCTTGATTGTGCCAAGGCCCTTGAGTTCCTCCATGAGCATGCCATCCCACCTGTCATACACCGTGACTTCAAGTGCACCAGCATTCTACTTGATCAAAACTTTCGTGCCAAGGTGTCGGATTTCGGATTGGCCAAGACGGGTTCTAAGAAGATCAACGGTCAGATTTCGACACGGGTGCTGGGGACCACAGGATATTTGGCACCAGAGTGAGTGCAACTACATCATCTTTAATGGACCTCCCTCTCTCAAGAATTCTCATTAAGATACCAACAAATTTAGAGGCATGCAATAGAAGCATACACATGGGATCACTATTATCCTAGCTGTCATTTTTTATCAGCTTCATATGGGTAAAGCAAAAGAACTACCAAAACCCAAACACCATTTTAGACGAAGGCTGATTGTGACATTTTCTTGCTTTGATGCCTTTTGCATGGTCCATATACAAACTGCATATAAAACAAGTCTATTCATATAAAATTACAAACGGACCCTTTGATTTCAATTTAAATAGGGAATTACAAGAAGTTCCTCGTGTATATAAATAATATTTTTCTCTTCACTGTGACTTTTTGGTGATACATAGGTATGCCTCCACGGGACAGCTTACTACAAAATCAGATGTGTACAGCTATGGTGCTGTTCTTCTAGAGCTGTTAACCGGCCGTGTGCCAGTTGATACCAAGAGGCCTCCTGAAGAGCGTGTCCTTATCTCATGGGTTAGTCAATCATCA